>WBMY01013727.1:425051-450381 GCA_013397315.1 Donacobius atricapilla | reverse complement strand
ACTTCCAAAAGCCATTCTCAAAATGGATAAGGTAGCATTTTCCTGAAAGAGAGAGACAAGATTCCTTCCAAGTAAAACACTGTTAAACTACATGCATAAAAGTCACAGCAGAAGGATGACAACAGAAGCAGCAGTCAGATTTAGAAAATGGTTTAATACCTGGTCAATTGAATACATTTTTAATTTCATACATAGTTAATCCATAATGTTTAATATGTTATTTAAATGGATGGAAGTCTTGGTTGGATGTTTCAGTCTTATATTCTGAGAGAAAACTTTTGTATGTTCAGTTCTTTACTGCTAAATCATTCTGTGGAGGAGAGTCTTCATTTTCAGAAATGACTGCTACAACAAAGAGGTTTAGATAGNGAGCCCAGATGTCAGGCAGATGGCTGAAGGAATGTTCTGCTGTGTTATCTGAGTGCCTGCTCCTTTCCTCCAGCCAGGGCTCCGCTCATTTCCTGCACTGAGCACCACTCCCCTGAGGGCAACAAGGAAGAGAGCAACCTTTTGTAATCCACTTTTGTGCCCTACCAGTAGGTAGGAACTTGGCAGTGACTGAGGATGTGTGAGAGGAGGCCTCATCTTGCTGCTTTAGATTAATTTTATGTCTAAATAATTTTAAATCTGAGTCAGTGTATCTAGTTCTCTTGCTGTTACCACAATCAAGTTCAGCTTATTGCAAAAGTGTGACACCTTGTCAGCACTAAAAGTTTTGCAAAGGGACCAAGCAATGCTTCTCAGAGAGGATGAAGAGTTAAGTGCCAAAGTGCCCAAGGCACAGAAGAGAGAATAGATTTACACAGAGTAGAAACTCTGTGTGTGCAGCTGTGGAGCAGATGAAAGTATGTGCTTGCATGTTGTCCAGAAGCCAGGGAAGAGGAAGCTGTACTATATATTTCTTACTCTAATGAATACTTTCAGAAGGAGACAACCTTCAAATCCAATGGCATAATTTCAGAGTGTTCCCAGCTGGCAGGCTGTGCTCTGCAGAGAAGAGGACAGTCTGGGTGCAGCTCCAGGGGTCAGCTAAAGCAGTTTGACTTGCAGAAACCGTTTTGTCTTGTGTTCCATCGGAACAAGTTCTGCTGCACAGACCTTTGATAATTAAACCAGAATTGAATATATAGTGGAAATGTACTTACTCAGGCATTTTGGCTCTGGAAACCAGCCCCTTTCAGAACAGGTGATTCGAACCCATGAATTTCCAGTGGGAGTTGAATAGCCAGGGAGGCAGGTGTAATCTGCAGTCTGTCCCAAACTTCTTGGAAAGTAATGGTGTCTGTAGTCCTCATATGAATCACTTAACCTGCCATTTTCTATACGTGGGTAGTGACACTGTTTCTCTTGAAACAGAATGTAAGAGCAGCAATATCAACACATGCATGACAAAAAGTTGAGGACAAAATTCATTCAGATTCAGCTTCATCATCTGAGTGTATTCAGAAATTGACAGACCAGGACTGCACACCCTGGCAGATCCTAAGCGGTGCAGGAACAATCACACTCTGCTCCTGGGGTCTTTGCCAGTGCCCATGGCTGTGTTACTTCCCTCAATTCCATTTGCCACCAACAGAAAGCCAGCCAGCATTCTCTGCAGGCTCCTGAGGGTGATTTGTGAGACCCAAGGTTTGTATTCCTTGTACAGTGAGATGACACTGTGGAGGGTCTTGATTAAATTTCCTATTCTGACCACAAAGGGAGCCCAGTCATCTGGCTCAGGTATAGAAACTGAACTCTGAACTCTTAAAATTGAGATGACTCCTGCCACCTCCATTTATAACTTTTAGGATCCTGCACCAAAAGCTCTTCCTGACTCTTCTCATTTTTATTTTAAAGCTGCAGCATTTTAATTTTCTTCTCTTGGTTCCACAAAAGAACTGCCCCTTCCCAGGGACAAGTCCACCATAGAAGGAGGAGATTCTCAGAAGCTTCCATTCAAGTTTACCCTGGTTCCTCCCAAAATGTTCTGACCCAGAGCCTACATGCTGGGGCAGAGCAGGTCACCCACTGGATAGACCATTGAATAATGAGTGAAGTGGGCTCAGAATGATGCCTGAATTTTAGAACCCAACTGATATAGAGAAAAGATTAACTCAGATACTAAAAGAGCATGTTTCAGAAATAGCTCAAATCGTCTTATCCAAAGGTTCCTTTACAAGACTGATTTCATCAGGGTTTCTCTCACATTCTAAGTTTTATTTTCAGTGACCAAAAATCAAAGGGTATTAAATTATAAAACTACCTGCTAATTTATATATCTATTTTTTTATACTGTGCCTATTGGGCAAAACAATCATTGCAGTTATGGGAAGTTTAACCCAAGAAAGAACTCATCAACCACCGAGAATACCTTGCTTTGTTATCCGACAGGTTATAAAATAGATAAAATTCTGTGGCAGTCCATACCACCAAATTACAACACCAAGTAAAAATCAAGAACTGTGATACTGCAAGGAAAGGTATCTTCCAATCACTACCTGTGATTTGGCTACTTTAAACTCCTCATGTCCTGTAATCCTGATTGGGATGCTATTCCTCAGGTGGAGCACAAACCTTCCTGACAGTGAGCTGACTATAGCACATTTTAACAGATTTGCTAATGCAGTAAGAGGTAATACATGTGTTAATAAATACAATTTAAATCTGGATTATACCAGATTGCTTTTATAGGTGATTTTTCTAAACCATCAAATTAAGCTTTACAGTACAAAGAAAAAAATAAGCAACTATTCCATATCTAGTGTTCCTCAAGTTCTGCTCTTAAAGTCTTCCCTCTGAGATACTTCTAACAATTCTACATTGTAACTTCATTCATGAGAGTTACTTACCAACGCAAGCTGGAACAGGCATCCAGCCATCCTTGGTGCATTCAGCTGTGTTTCTGCCAGTCATCGTGTCAAAATGATACCTAGGAGCACACTCTATTGTGATTGTATTGCCCACTGTGTAAGTGTCTTTTTGAGGTCTAAAGTTCCCAAAGGAAATTACTGGAGGAGAGCACACAATTTCTAAATAAAAACAGAAAAAACCAAAAAGTAGGGGGGAGGGATATGTTTAATTTTATTGCTTAAGTTTTTCTTTTCATAGCGTATTTGCCATAACTGCATAAAATTGTTAAAAAAAATGTTTCTTAGAGCAAAGAAAAGATTACATTTCTTCCTCACTCTTAGAAATGTATGGTTCTGTAAGAGAAGAGTGTCAGCTCTTACTGATGGTTTGTTAATTAGAAGATTAAAACTTAATTGCAAAGAGAATGGTTGGAGAAAAAACAGGAAGCACTCAAACTGAACCTGACTAATTTTTTCCCATAGATCATTCTGCAGCTGGGTTTTGCTGGGCTTGCTTATGGACACTGTTCCAAAGGAGGGCAGTTTCACTGGCAGGTCCTAAATGCAGAAATAATTATACTTGACTAGGAATTGATCATTCAAAGGTTGTGTGATTAAGATTAGTGTCCTTCACTGACACTGGAAGTATTTCAACAACTGAAGAAGGTCAAGAATCTTATTCTAAAAACTCAAGATATCTTTATGCCCAGAGAAGTCAGGCAACCAGAGCCTGTCTTTTGGAGCTTTTTTTTGTCTTCTTCCAGTTTAGAAAACATCACCAACACCCTGAGGGCTGGGAGGGGATAGACTGTAAGGTAACTACAGGTTGGTGCTGCTGTGGAGTGAGGGTGGGTGAATCAGTTTTCATGCATGCCCTGCTGAATCTTCCAGGTTGAGTGATTAGCCCAGTAAGATCCAAACCACTGTCTGAGAACACCCCAAGTACCAGAGCCCAGCATATCACTGTCTAGAAAAAAGTTTTGTTTGGCACTTCTCAAAAGCAGTTATGTTGTTAAACTGTAGGCAATGCATATTAATTAGTATCATTACTAATCTTGAATCAGAAAGGTCAAAAACTGAGTGGGCCCTAAGACTGACAAGAAGTCTTTATTTCTAAAGGAGTCTTTCTGGAAGATCTCCCAGGAAGGTGGGTGGTGCATAAAATCCTAAACCATTGCCCTGTTGCAAACATATTTTTTCCAGTTTCAAGATTTTGGCATTTCTTGAAGAAAATTCAAGGCACTGATAAATTCCCCAAAATTTCATCAAACTCCTTCAGTTGAGATATGACATGCATATCTGGAGATTTAAATAAAGCCTTTAAGCGCTGTAGTTGAATGAAAAATTAAAGTAAAATCCACGACCCAGAGGGCTGATATCAAACAGGACTAGCCTCAGGAATTACAGATTTGTCACATGAACGCTCAGAAGGCATTTGAGAGTTAAAAAACAATAGGGAGCTTTAGCATGGTAAATATAGTAATTTGTAGAGATTCCCAACAAGATTCTGGTTTTGCTACTGCTCTTCATGGAAAACTCCTATCCAGTTCTTTGGTCCCCTCAGCACTTAATCCTTCCAGTCTTCATGGATGGGTTTATTTTGTTATGAATGAATTTATTAATCTCGTAAATGACTCCCAAACCAAACTAAAGTGCAAAACCACTTTAGGCAAGACTGACCAGTGCAATAGGGAAGTGGATTCCATCCTGATTCAGTGCACCGTGCTTCTGGTCTGTCACCATATTTGTATCCTTCTTCACAGAAAAACTGCATCACTTCATTTTCCCTGTAAGACTTCCTTGAAGAAGGAACAGATCCATGCAGAATTTTTGGCACATCACAGATAATTTCTGAAATTGAAACAGACAAAAATGCAGGTATTTTAATTTCTGTTTGCTAAGAATAAATTTCTATGACAATAAAATTTAGGTTTTTTGTTTTGGTTTGTGTTGGGTTTTTGTGGTTTTTCTTTTTTTTTTTTTTTGTGGGGGAGGGGCAGGTGGAGGTGGTTAATTTGAATTCACAAAAACTTTCATTTGGAAGCTGTGTGGAACTTATTTAAGCACTTACTTGATTCTGGGTTCCAGGTGGAAAATGTGATGTAGCACAGCTTTAGTTGCAAATTGGCTCAGGAGACAGATTTCAGGGCTTTGCTTTGAACTTTAATGGATTTAGAATCAAGAGATAAGGCAGAAGATATTCCAAAATAAGTCACCAGGCTAGCTGAAATTTAGGATTTTTTATTTTTCAGATAATTTCTTTGTAATTTCCAACAAACCTAATATGCTCTCAGAGCCAGTAGGTAATGAGTTAAATCATGACATCAAAAGGAGAAAAGAATTTAAGTATCTGAAAAATTGACAATAGAATGCTTAACATCTATAAAAGATCATCAGTGTTCCTAGTTCCTTGCCAAACCAAATAAAACCACCAAGATCTTGCAGTTTCCTAAAAATGCATTCATAAAGCCAGAAGATATTCAATGTTTTGTTTCCTAGGTCACAGAACAGGACACCAAAGAGATCTCTTGGATTCTTTTACTGAATTTACTTTGTGTTTAGAATGAAATATAGCTCATGGAAACTGATGTTGTTTAATGAAATTCACAACATTCTGCAAATGTTACAAGCATAAATGTTTAATTCCACTTCATGCTGTACAAAATATAATAAATGAGGGTCTCAAAGCAGAAAAGTGCAGCACTGGAATTGTGAACAAACCATAAATGTATTTGCCATCCTGACGTGTATTCTGCTCTTCTAAACACATACGTCATGATCGAATAACAGAAATAATCTAAGAAACTTGATGTTCTGAATATTTAGATGTTTGTTACCATTATCTTCCTGAGATTCATTCTCATACCCTGACAATCCAATCCCATCCATTCTTTGTTCAGAAACTGGCAGGAATAATCCCATACCAGTAGCAGCTGCAGGCAGGGCAGTGTGGGATTGACCGGCTGAAAAGCAGTTTTGCAGAAAAAGAGTTGGTGGTCCGGCTGGACAAGTTGGACAGGGGCCAGCAATGGGCCTTTGCAGCAAAGAAAACACCCTGGGCTCCACTGGGAAAAGTGCTGCCAGCAGCCCAAAAGAGGTGATCCTACCCCTCTACATCTCTTCCAGGTCAGAACTCCCAGTAGAGGAAAGACAGGGACATACTGGAGCAGATCCAGTAAGGGACAGGAAGATAATTAAGGAATTGGAAAAACTGATAGGTAGAGAGAGGTTTAAGAGTCTGAAGTAAAGAAGGCTTGGGGGAAGAAGGTCAGTCTTTTTTACATGTGTAAATTCTTGGCTCCAGTGGGGCAGGCAGAAATAAAGATGATGGAACCGGACCTTTCTCACTGGCCACTAGCCACAGAGTGAGAAGCAACGGGCATGAATTAAAATACAGATAATGCCACTTCCAAGTTTTTACTAAAGAGAGTTCAACCACTGCAGTGCGTTACCCAGAGAAGCTGTGGATCCCTATTGTTGGAGATATCAAAAGCTAACTGAACATGTTCTTGAGCAACTTGCCCCAGCTAATTGCTTTGGGGGACCTTCAGAAGTCCCACACCACCTCACTGATTCTGGGGTTCTGAAAAACTAAACGTGAACCTTCCAACTTTTCCAAACACGTTAGTGTAAGGAAGGAAAAAGTCAACATATTTTAAGAATTAAATCCTAAAAATTAAAGAATTAAGAATTAAATCCTAAGAATTAAATCCTACTTGTTTACTGAACTTGGTTCACAGATTCAAAGTTGTTTCTGATTACTTTGGTTACATCAAAACTGAAGTGGTTGACTCTTATGCAGACGTATCAAAGAATTTGACTGCAGCCTAGCAAAACTTACAGCTTGTAGGAAAAATATGGAATAAACAGATCGTCTATTACCATTACATTAGTATCCAATACTATAATATTTCCCTTTCTTATCCTACTTTTTCATATACGCAGTGGAGATTGTTCACAGACAAACTACACTTAATTGCTTTGAAATAAAGTGAAAACTTTGTGGCTTCTCATATGGTAACCAGAGTTTAGGAGTCTGTGAGAACAAAGCTTCTTAATGACTCACAGTAAATAGTGTCCTTTTTACCTTTGCACTCAGGCACATCATTACTCCATTTTCCATTAGCAGAGCAAACGATTTGTTGAGCTCCAACAAGCTTGTGTCTTGCATTACATTCAAAATTTACAACCTGGCCAAAGGAATATGCTTCGCCTAGCTCAAATGCACCGGTCAAAACTATCCTTCCATTTTCAGGTTCTTGTACAGGTAAACACTTTATCACTGGAAAAACAAAACAAGGAAAGGGGGGGAAAAAAGTAATTTTGAGGTATAGTCTGTAAAACAAGCCAACACACAAAAAAGTTAAAATACAGAAAAATCACTGTAATTTCTTTATACATTTAAAAATATACACTCTAGCTAGGTATTCAGACACCATTTGCAGCAAGTGTAATACAAAGCCCTAGGCAAAAAGACAGAGTGACATAGAAAGAAGATTTTAGACCCTCTCTCATCATCCTCTTCTCTGCCCTTGAAGACCGAGCATCCACTGAATTAGATGACCTCACCCAATCTAAATTATCCTAGGATCTTGCATTTCATGGATGGTTAGCAGAGCCTTGACTGACACCATTAAAATTTGCCCAAATCAGTTGACTTTGTTTAGAGTTGTGCCAAACTGAGTTTGCTTTGGACAGATATCTGGAACAGTGCTGCATCACACACTGCCTACAACAGTTCAGTTATTAACTAAAATTCTAATTAAGGATATCAGAGCAATTATATTACTAAAGTAAACAAACAGTGGCAGACATTAATTAGAGCTCTTGTACCTCCCAATTTTGTAGCTGCAGAAAAAAAAAATTAACTTATGTCACCAGATATGTCTTATTAAGGGGGGAAATGACTATCAAAGCTCATTCTTAGATGCCCACATAGATATCACTGAGCAGGTACAAAAGTGGCCACTGTTTTGTCTACCAAAGCTACTTCTCTCTGACATTTGCCATCTTAAAAGTCATCTGCCTTTTCCATGAACTCATATCCTGGCTCCTGGGTTCTGCACATTTAGGACATTCTATAGATTCTTTCTTTCACAGGCAATCATATTTCAGTGAGAACTCAACTATGACAGAAATAACTTAGGAGGATTTGAAACTGAAGTATCATGGTGAGACATGACAAAAAATGTTGTAAACCTTTCCTGCATGTGGTGCAGATAGACCTCAATACCTAAGTGTGAGGGCCCTCAAAATCCAGTAAACTAAATGCAAAGTATCTAAATCCATGCAAATATCAAACCACAGACAACAAGCTCTAGTCAAGATATCTACTTTCATTTGTTCTTAGAGACCCTTTCCTGACATCAGATGTTTAACCCAAAGAAAAATGTTGTTACTATCCACACATGTTAAAATAAAGCAGTTTAAAATTATCTCGCTGAAGAATAGAAACCTTATTTTCATGATCATTCAGGTTTGAAACTGGTGAAGAGTTTTCTAAAAACATCATCTGAGCGATCCAGTCTATTAAGCCTTGATGTCTGTGTCCCCCTTGCTCTCACTCTTGCTTATTGAATGTCCTCCACAATAGGCTAATAGGAGACCTTAACAAAATCTCAATGCTTAGGATATTGACAAGGATGGAGGAGAAAAGTAGCTAAAAAACCACATGCCTTCACACTGGTTTGAAACTCATCATCCCAAATGTCATTTGCAACCATGTTTTAGGTGAGGCATAGCTTTAAGCCAGTCTGAAAGCGACAGGACTCCACTTCAGAAGTGTTTTGAACAAAAGCTTGTTGGACTAAAAGAGCTGAGCAGTCACTGTAAGAGCTTCACTTCTGCCTAACTTGAATTTAAACACAGGTGAATTAATACTTGTAAAGCAATCACAGACTATTTTAGATAGTATCAGACAGATAAAAAGACAATTTGATAGAGAATTACATGTCAAACTCCATTTACCTTCACAGTGAGGGATGTCATTGCTCCATCCATCTGCCAGACACTCACGGTAATTCTTTTGGCTGAGCATCTGGTATCTTACCAAATAAAAAGTAAAAAGATGCTAAAGTACAGTTTCATTACGTGACAGAAACAACAGTGCTGCTGTTTTTGAAGCAAAGGAAGACAGCTTCAGGTGTTCCAGCATAGAATAATCAAAATGTGACAGCACTGAGTAGTTCTTTACCTGCTTTCTTTTATTTGCATATGGGAAAATATCAAATCAAATCAGAGAGTAGGAAGGAATAAGGAAGAAAGCTTCTTCATTACAGAGATAGCAAGCTTTGCTTATATAACAAATGTGCTCAGAGGAAGGATAACTACTCTGAAATGACAGTGAGGAACTGAAGGGATTAAGGAGAATATTGATTTTAGAAGTCTCTTTGTGGAACTCAGGCTAGATTCCAGTACCATAACAACTGCAAAAGCACAGCTAAAGCACTGTACCAAAGCTGATTTTCTTTTCAGGAGGAAAATATCCAGACAGAGGCACAATACCATGTATTTGATTTGCTGCAGCTTTCACTGGAGAAGATGGATTGAGAATTTCTTTCAAGCATTCAGTGAAGACACATTAGTGAGTCTGCCAGAAATGTCTTCCTCCAAACATTTTTTACAACACATAAGCAAGCATTAAATATTAGTAAGCTGCATTACGGATAATAAATCTATAACTGACAGTGTAACTAAATCCTTATGTTAATTTCCATGTATTGAAATAAATGAGTATTACCCTTCGTTACATCTGTACTCAACTCTGGCACCAAACACAAATTCACTTCCATTGGTAAGTTGAAAGAAACCAAACTCTGTGTCTCCAGGATGTCCACAGGGCTTATCTGGTTGAAAAAAAAAAAGGGAAAAAGCCTTACTTACACCATACATAGGATGGTGAAAATGAGAAAGACAACATTTTTCCAGTGATTAGTAGTGAGTATGGGTCTTTGGGGGCTTTCAAAAATTCAGAAATGTTCAGCATAAGTTTGATTAACTTCTCCTTTTTATCACTATTTTCATAGTTTCCAATGATAACACAATGGAGATATTAAAACAAACAAACAAAACCAACATACCGACAACACCCCCCCCTCCCCCACAATTAGCAGGTGTTATTAATTTCAAAAGGCTGAACTCATATTCAGTTTTATGACAAATTTATGGCGATACAAATTGTGACATAATCTGGTCCAAAGCCTCCTCTAGAGAATCCATCCATGATTAGAAATTAAATTTCCTCAGTCTGCTGGGGATTGTGCCAAGTGAAGTGGGGCGATCTAAAGCCACAGGAGTTATTTTAGTCTTCAGTGTCTGCTGCTCAAAGCTCCCCACAGGAACTTCCTTATGGCCTGACACTAACTCTGTGCTTTGGATTCCTAAAAGAGTGGCAAAGATGAGCACACCCTCCCTCTCACTAATCCCCTTCAGATGTCATAATATGGACTGCAAAATAAAACTGCATAGCTGAAACCTATTACCCCTCCTCAGCAGAAGGGGCAATATTTGTATCATTTATAATAATATAGAAATTATTTATAATTCTTGGGGGCTGTCAACATCCTCGGTTTTTACCAAGGAAGATGTGTTTGAGTAGGCCCTAAACCTGCTCCAGTGGGATTCAGAGAAAATGGAAACTCCTGACCAATGTTTCTGTCTCTGTCCTGCCAGGGGACTGTGCTCCCCCCGCCTGTGGCACAGCACCCCCTCCTCTCTCCCCATGCCTTCCCTGCCTGTGGCAGCAGCTGTTCACTGGGTGGCAGCATTTGCTAAAACATGCTACAAAACGCAGCAAATTTTGTGCATGCCCGTGTTCACTGACTAGTTACACAATGAAATCCAAACACTGAGACAAAGTCAAAAATGTGAAAAAAGCTATTAGTAGCTTATTTATTCTTACTCATGGTGTGTATAAATCTCTGTTTGAACAACACCCAAGACTTATATTTATATTCTCAAATCAAGTATTTATATTGTACTAGTAAAATTTCTGCATGTTAGATACACAGGCATAACTCCTTGTTTCTAAAATTCTTTTGTGTTCAAAGCTCATTTATTACAGTAAAGAAGTATCTACTGACTAATGATAACAAACTTCAATTTCTTCAGTAATGAATTCTGTGTAAGGGTGTGAGATACTTGAAAACTCTCAGCACAGTATGCTAGAGATAATAAATAGCAGCTCTCATCCTAATTGTGAATTACAGCATAAAACAAAAGGCATGGAAAAATAATTTCCCACTTGCAAGAAATTATATCTTTCAGAGAACTAGTTGAATAAACTGTCTCTTGACTCACATTCTGAATCTAGGTTTGTGCTTTATCCTGTTTAGACTAAAAAGTTTTGAAAGCAAGCTTCTAAGAACTTAATAATTGATTTTAATGATGTAAATTGGGTTAATAAGGCTGGCCTAGAATAAGATGTTCTTTAAAGAAAAAAAAAAAATCCTTTGATCTGGAGAAAAGGAACTTAAAAACAGTTCCCTTATGCACACATCTTTTTGAGGGGGATATTTTAATGAGTACAGAAACAAGTAATTTGCAAGCAAAGGTACAATTTCACATTGACATCACAGGCAAGGAATATGGTCAGCCAGAACAAATGTCTGCAGGTATTTTTGCATAAACACTTACTTCTGCATTCTGTCACTGGGTCCAGCTGCTTCCACGCTCCGTTGAAGCACTGAAACACAATTCTTCCAACTTTTACATATCCAGGCCGACAATTGTATGTTGCTTCAGTCTTATGTGGATAGGGAGGATTGTCCCATCTTTTAGCAGGCACCTCTTTTACCCTTCTAGGAGGAGGTCTTTCACAAGCTAAAAATTGTAAATAAAAACATTGGTGACTGAAGTACATGCTACAAACACCAAAACAATCTTGCAAAAGGAAATGTAGCAAGAAACCCTGGGGCCGTTTGTGACCAAACCAGCGTGTTTTCCACTGAATCAGCACAAAATAGGAATCTGACAAGGAGCCACATTTTGTAGGAATGTGAACGGCCATTTAGAAGGACACAGGAATAGATAGCCAGGTGCCAAGGAACCACCCAGGCCAGTGATGGTTCATGAAACAGATTTTAGTTACAAAGCCTGAGAGGAGATCAGTGCCTTGGTTCCAACCATAGACACCTCCTACCTTTTCATCTGAAGGAGCTGCTCCAGGCTTGTATTTCCACTGCCACAGAGAACAACACTGTGCACTCTGGAGTTTCCTTTCAAACTATTTTCTTCTCCAGCCACCACTACCTTTACTGACGTTACTTCACATGTCACTTGATTAAGTTCTGCCAAACCTCTCACCTTTACATTGCCTAAACTTTCTCTCCAGGCTCAGATCACCTCATTTTCCAAAACTTATTTCCTCTTGTTCCTTACTTACAAGTTCCTTATTACACAAAATAATTATTTCTGGGTATTCATTCTGACCTTTAGCCTCCAAGCATTTTGACTCAGTTTGGCGAGTGGATGGTGGTGTCTGGTATTTCTTATTAGCTCAATATTATACAGTTCCTGCCCAAAAGCTCCTCTCTGGGCCTTCTTCAGTGCACATGAAATGTACAGCCAAGTCCATACAAACTACAAATTTTACCTGAATTAATTTTATTAGGAAGTTCCTCAACAGCTTGAGAATGAGAAAAGTCAGACTAAAGGAGAAAGAAGCAAATGTTGGAAAATTGTTAACGAAAGACTAAATGATTTTGCCAAGAAATAATTGCCCTAATTTCAGTGACTAATTTTCAGGGCTTGGGTGACTGAAATGTACACAGTTTAGAAGCTGAAGCTTCAACCAGAGTAGCAGAGTCTGAACAGCCGAGCTAATGAAAGCAACGAACTCTGTTTTCCCTCAGAACATGAAAGGTGAGCATTCATCAGGAATAAATAAAACAAGCCCTAAGAAATAAAGCCTTGGAAAAGGAATGAAATCTCTGTATAGGAAGTAAATGGGAGAAGAATTGTCCACCAGGGAAGGAAATCCCTTGGTGAGTAGATTCACTACTCAGCAGAGACCTGGCACAGACATCCTCTCTCCAGTTTAGCTGTAGGGCCACGGGTTTGAGAAAGCAGCAGTATTCTCACTGAAACCTTCCTATGGGTTGTCCAGGCGCTGCCTGGAAATCGGATTATGGCAAAAATCTTTGGGCTCTTTCCTCATGTGTGGGGAGTTAAAGCTCACTGAGCTGCACTGCAGAGATCACACCACATATTACATAGCTGATGTGGAATAAGGTGTATTTTATCCGCTCACTTTGTGTTAGAAATCCCAAAGTGTGGAAAGTGAGTTTTACTCGAGTTTACAAAGACCCTTGAGAACTAACTCGTTGTATTTCAGTCAGAGGAGTACCAACCAGATTAGAGGCATCATTTTATAAAATTGTTTTAAAAATGGGAAAAAAAAGATTTTTTGCAAGAAAAAACCTGTATAATTTTAAATGTTCTGTATAGCATTTTGAAAATATAAAGAAAATAATGTTAACTGTGAGCTCTAATACCATTAGTTTGGCTGTTTTAAGTAGCCAGAAGAATTGGACAAGCTTTGGCAATACTGCTGATGTGCTAAAGGAAGAATGTGCCCACACATTCATATTTCTTCCAATTATTTGGATAAGTATTCTCCCTCCTATGAATGATTACATCTGAATAAGAATTATTGTTTCTGTGCACTAGAGGGTACTAGGCTACTCTGAAAAACATAGGAGAGACATTTTTAGCAAGAAAATGCAGATTCAAATCCTAACAACATTTTTTGCAAAATGTAGGAATAAAGCAAAATGAACAGGAATCCTCTAGCTGGTTCTTGAAAATGTGTTAAAAATGGTAAGTTTACCCAAAAGTTCTTTGTAATGGTGAGAAAAAGCATGCTTTTCATTCCACATATTTTTAATTAGACCTTATTTGAATTAGCACTTTCAGTTTGCAAGCTGAGAGCACACACTGAAATTTAGAATTTAAAACTAGGTTATTGAGTATAGGGAGAACTTCTCTAGCCCTCCCTCTGAATTGTATCGTATTTTTATCATCTGTTGTGCAGAATGCAGTCTCTTAGCTCTTCCTTGTTTACATTAAACTCCCCCCACCAAATGAAAGACAATCTCCTTAGTCTCTTCACCATTAATAAGATGCACTGGGTCTTGCTGGATTTTATCTCAACTCTTCCTCACTCCTGCCCTGATGTTAAACTATGTGTTATCATCAAGTGTCAGAGTATGTATGTATATATAAATATGTATGTGTGTGTGTGTGTGTGTGTGTATGCAGTTTCTCAGTGGCTTGAGGTGAAGAAATCTGCTGGTAGGTTCTACTTCAAAACTATATTAATTCCATCATGCACTCACCATATGTACTCACCAATACTGGAGGGTTTTATTTCTGTATTAAAAAGCATGCACTGAATGGATACCTTCAAATTCCTTACTGACAGACCAGGAGAGCTGGAATTACTCATTCAGTATTTACATGTGACTTGACCTCAGTTAGGAATAGCTCAAGTGGCTTTTTTTGCCAACAATATGCTGATAGCAACTTCTACGAAGTATGAGCACAGTTACAAATCCAGGTACAAGTGGCTTTCAGTCCTTGTGCAAAACCCAGCTCTCAGAACAACTGTCACAGACTTTCAGCCTCAAGGTTAAACAAGAATCCAGCATGACCTATGGTAATAGTTGTCCTAGATAAATAAAATTTTGCTACATTCACATTTCTTTGCAATCTCCCCGACCTAAAAAAAGCATTGTGAAAACAAAGTGCAAATTCAGGCAAATTTTAGTTTCAAATTCCAGAACTCTTCTGCACTTCTTTGCAAATTAGACTATTAGTTGCTTTGAAGCAATGCTTATTTAATTAAGATAGAACATCCCTTTAATTTCCTGTTTTTTCAGTTTTTTCAAAGTAAAACCCATTGGATCTTTTTGATTAATAATGTCTTCATAACTTTCAACTAAAATTAAAACCAGCCTAAACCAAGCAAAAAAATACTAGCTCAAAACCACACAGCACCCTCTGCATAACACTCTATGTAAAGAAACTCAGACATAAAGCAAAGAAATTAAATAACCAAGGATACACTAAATAATATAAACACAAACCAAGAAAAATACATTGAACAGAGAAACAGAAAACATCAGAGGCATACCTGTATATATTTATCTCCTTTCTTAGACTAAAAGCAGTCAGTCAATAGATATATTAGAAGCTTTTCAGTCAATGTAGTAATCATTCATCTTCCTCAGATACCCTCACAGGTTATTCCAGATATAAACAAAATATTCCCTAAATGTACATTTCTACTTTAATCTACCAGTTGCTTCCTGGTTTTAGATATTAGAATAATTAGCAAACAAAATTAATAGAAAATTAGCCATCTGGCTCCAGTTTATAGTGATATCAATCAAAAAAGTTGTCAACAGATTAATAATAGCACTAGTTATGCAAAGAAATAGGTGAAAGTAATCCTATGACAGGACACTAAACACTAAAGGTGCTAAATTAATGTCAGAAGTTCATGAAAAAAACCTACAGTGCCTTTGCATATTGCTTTAGTTTCCATCTTCACATACACTGTAAGACAGGAATTAAAGCTTACCTCTTTGTGCAGCACAATGCATCCAACACAAGAGCAGAACTGCATAGCCCAGGAACAACATTTTAGAGATTCAAAAATTCAGCAAACACATCCAGTATTGTAGCCTACTTTTATTTTTATTACTTGCTGTTACTTCCACTCCTTTTTCTTAACTGGCCCATGGAGTGACCTTGCAAAACATTTATACTCTGATTTCAGCAGTCACTTCCCCTAAACCTCTTGCAACACACAAGTGTTTCTTTTTTTAAAACCCTCTCTCTAAACCTTGCTAAATGAATAAATAAACAAATGCCTGGCAATGTAGGTCAACACATTCCTTTCCCTGTGGTCTGCTTGTTTTTACATCACACTTCCCCCCCTATTTATCCCTTCCACGATCGTATAAGGTTATATCTTTTGATATCTAAAAGTTTTACAAATAAATTATTTTGCAATTCCTTGTGTATCATTTGCTTAATTAGAAAACAAATTCATGTTAATTGTGTGTAAAAATGAACTTCTCTACACATATAATTCAAAACATATGTTGCAAACAACCAAAGTAAAAAGCAGGCAAAAGTACAGAGTGACTTAGGGGTCACTCACTGGTTCTTATAGATCACCAACTACCCACAGCAAAGGAAATGTATTTGGTCATATTCCTCATTAAAAAAACTCCAGGTGATGTTGAAGAACTTCAGTATCACATAAGAAATGATAAGCTGGAGAAGATTTGAATGGATTGTAAGAGAGATGAGCTTTCCAAAGAAAAATATAAAACTATGCAAAAAGAACTATATGTCTAACAAAGGAACTTCTCATGGGTTTATATAAGCAACTGTCTTATCAACAGTTTCATGAAATGTCTTGGCTTTTCAAGTGTTCTCCAGTGGAAATGTAGATCATATGAAGAGAATTATTTGAGACTGAGAATTAGGGGGAAAAATGTATTAGTACAAAGTGCTCACAGGAGATGGACATAAAACAGCTACAGGCCAGATGCCCCACAGTGGTGATGCCTGACTGGATGGAGTACACACAGATCCATTCTGTATATGTTCCCAAATACCCACATAACATATCCTTAAAAATCACTTGCTTAGTGTGCTACTATAGGATAAAAACAAGTATCTACAGAACAAATCTCAAATCAAACCCCAATTCCACAGCATTTAAGCAGTTACAACCTTTTCTTTTCTTAAAATGTAGGTGGAATATTTTTTTTTAAAACTTTGGGCTGTTTTCAGTCACCAATTCCAAGAAATGGTCTTAGTACAACTGGCATTCAGCTGTTTCTCCTACAGTAATGACTTCAGAGATCAAAATGTCTTTTTCTTTCCTTTCCCCTTGAAAAATGACTCTTGCAGAGAATGAACTCTCACTGTGCTCCGTGACCTGGTGGTGATCGATCTGGATCCAGTTTGCAGTTACTGGCGCACACCTTATCAGTAAATGGATGTTTCAGGCACCTGTTGAAGTTGCAATATCTCCAGATTTAAGTATTAAATAGTCTGATGTCATGAAGCTCAAACTGGTTCAGGTTTTGTCAAACTGCTTTTGGGTTATTAAACCACTTGTCAAATAATTATGGGCTTGAAACACAAGGATACTTTCAGGTACAGCTGAACCAGAACTGGAATTGAAAGGGCACCACAAATTTCCTGACTTCTTTCTATAAATACAAGTATTGTTAAAACTATTTAAGCTAAAAGATAACACCAGCCATACAAAAACAGATATAAAATGTTCATAAAAAAATTTCAGCTGAAAATTAGAAGACTCAGCTGGTAAAGCTTTGAAGCAATATTTGTATATGCATAACATAGGCCTATACAAAGAAACCATCTTCAGTCACAAAGCAAGGGACCAGACCTTTCCAGACCTGGGTTTGTGATCTTCTTAGGTCATTTATTAAACTTACCCTAGGCAAATGAAAATAGAATCAGGAGCTTAAACTTTCCTTCCTTCCTCACCTCTTCCATGGGCTATCAGTTCAAAATCTATTGTCTTTAACTGGGTCTCACTTTGTTTAGCCTCCTCCGGTCTCTACCAAAACAGAGCACACAGATAAACCATGCCTCAGGACCTCTAAGGCAAGGAGAAAAAACCTCCTCTTTGGAGTTTACCGCCTACTCATGAGAAAGGCAGAAACATCTAAGTAGTTATGCAACCAAAAACAGCTGGATTTTATCTAAGGAAGCAGAGCTACTGCTTTGCGAGCTGGTGTGACTGCACTCAAAATACTGCTGTGGACACAGCCAGACAGCCATAATGTCACCACATATTCCTTGTACAAGAAAAACTGCTTGTCAAGGTGTGAGACCATAGGAAAGTACAGGTTGGAATTATCTTGCCCAAAACTCCTCCACAAACCAGTCAGTGTGAGGTCAGAGTAAGTTACTTGGGTTTTTATTAGTTCCTTACTCAACATGGAGGCTTAACATTAAAGTTCAGAGTGTTTGTTCAAAATGGAATGATTTTGAGAACAGCGTTTGGAAGCCATTTTGTATTAGGAAAACAGATCGGAGGAAGACAGTGTATTCCATAGGGGACAAATGATAACTAGTAATAGGAGCTTAATTAGCCACAGCTGAAATAACATCTCTGGGCAGTATAATTTCAGCATGTTCTAACAGCATGCTTGCTGTCACACTTGAGTTTAACGGCCTCATTAGAGCACACACAAGTCTAGCATCAGCCACTGCTTTGCCCAACAATTGTCATGAAAATGTCTTATCCCACTGTATTACATGTGAGATTGTCTTTGCAACCTCAACATTTGTATCTCCCACTGGCACACAACTTCTGTGACTCATAATTACATTAACACATCACGTAACAGCTACAATCACAACCTAAGGCTGTGACTAGGAAAAACTGCTCAGTTTACTTCATTTAAACCAAATCACAATCAAACTGGTTTATTGATTTTTTAACAGAACACAACTAGCAATCAGTGGAATATACTTTCAGGTTCAGTATGGGCAATGCACTGTTAAACAAAATGTTAATAAACACCTAAAAAATACAGAATCTTTCTTCACTAATCCCCCCAAGTTCTAATCATGCACACAAAGCTGTGCACCCACCCACGGCTATACACACAGTTTCCCTCTTACAGGTACCCTGGTAGGAGATGTGGGTACTTATTGTGTACTTTGCTGCTCCTTACCAGCACACAGCAGGGAGGAAGCACCTCACCCTCAGCTGTGAGTCCCTTCCAGTCACACCTGTCCAGCCACTGCTGGAGCTGGACCAAGGCTGTTGGCATGTCCACACAGAACTCTTGCCAGGGGATGAACGACAAATGGTGTCAAACCCATCTCTTATGTTTTTGACCACTTGCTCCATTCCCACTGTTTCCCCTCCTGTTACAATTTCATTTGTCCCATACATTTCTTTCCAAGTTGGCCCTTCCCTTGTTTCAGAACTCACTTCGTAACTCCCTAGCAGTTTGTCATCCCCTTTAACAGGATAAGCTGTGGCACAGGCACTCTCAGACAGGTTTGGATGCTTGAACTTGCATTCCTGTCTTAGCAGATGTTGCTGTTCAGGCCATTTTACCAAGAATGGGTAATGGGAGCACCGTTGCAAACAGAAACACAGTATTAGGAATTCTTTAGGAATATTCCTTCAGCATCTAAAGTAAGTTAGGTAACAGCACATGCTTAGACAGGAGATATATCATGTCCAAGTCTAAAATATAAACCCTCTTTTGATTACTTGTATTTAAGTACCACTTCATTCTCCTGCCTTGGTGCTCTATACTCAAAACTGAAGTGAAAATTACTTGAAAAGGTGTTCTTTGCAAAAAAAGATGTTCTACTTCTATATAAAAGCAGCTGTCAGTAACCCTACTTTTAAACGAAGTAAGTCCTCCTACTCGCAGCCAAGTGAAGATTTACTGGAAGGCAATTCCCAGGTTATCACCATTTCACAGCAGCTTGCTCTCCCGTGAGGCAGTGCTGCTGTGCTCCTGTTCCTACAGCTCCTTTCCAGGTCACCACAGGTGCCAGAGGGCCGGGGTGCACTGTCCCTTTCAGATCTGTGCTGTGATGGCTTAGCACAGAAGAGTAAAAGGATCAGGTCATATTAATGAGATGACTGAAACAAGTCTCTAAAGATCATGCTTGCAGTGCAGAGTCCTGCTCACTGGGCTATGGAAAACTTGCCTTCTACCTACCAACGCTGCAGTTTAATTAGATACATAAAACCACCTCCTTTTTTATTTTTTTTTCTTGATAATGTTTTCAGAGGAATTATCAAATATGAAATCCCTCATTTCGCTTTCTGCCCTAGCTTCGGAGCTTTACAGTGACCTTAAAACCCTGTTCTCACTTTGGGCTATTTCAGTCTGTTACTGTTTCTGAATCACTATCAAACCTTTCATGCCAGCAGAACAGTCTGCTACTGCACAACCATTTAAAAAAACAGGCATCAAGTGGAAAGATAGGAGGACTCCGAGAACATTTTTTCCCCTGAAGTTTAAACAATTCCATACATTGCAGCATTGCACTCTGGAAGGTGTATCAGACAATAAAATAAAGAGATATGCAAAATAGACAATAAAAAGTAAATAGGATAAATAAAGATTTAAAGGAATACAAGAATAGCAAGACTTGCTTAGAAATAAATAGTCCTTAAAAAAAAAAAAAAAACAACTAACATGGAACAGTCTGGAGCTTGTAAAAAATTATGATTATGACTTTTCATTTTCAAAGTTTTATTACACATCAGTATTATTCTCCAAGTGGCTGCACTTTCCTAAAGGACAGTTAAAGTTACCATCAACTCTCCTTGTTACTAGTCTAGCATAGGACCCATCTACCCAGTAAGGAAGTGACACAAGCATTTCTTTCTGCAGAAACTTACTGGGCTACACTGCCATTTTTACGCTATGGTAATGCTCAGACCCCATCCCCAGACTGTACTGTAAAATTGAGAATATACCAAACATGGGTTTTATCCCCAGGAGCCAAGAATCAAGTAAGGTGTAACAAAAGTACACTTAAACTAGCAAATAAAAAAAGGGACAAACCCAATAAGCTCATGTTGCCCTAACTCTCTAGCAAGTCCTTTTTAAGAAAGGGATGTGAAAGAGAAGGGTGGGATTTGCAGCAAGGGAGAAGTAAGAAAATTATGATGCTTTCACATTCTAATGCGTGTGAACAGAGGCTATTAAGGGAAAGATGCAAGACAAGTAAACATCTGAATAGGAAATGACACAAAAGAATAAGGCAGAGTCCATGCAGTTTTTGGGGTTGAAATGGAAATAAACAGTTGCTCCTTGTTCCAGAAGATTTAGTGTTATGGTCACAAAAAAAGATAAAACAGGCTGCCCTTACCCAACCGTAACTGACACACAAAATGGGCCTAAGAAATTGTATTTTAGATAACGCAAAGGAAATGTGCAAGAAGGAGATAAAATGGAGGTAAGGATCTAAAAGTACAATCTCAAAGTGCTGTGGGCTCTACAAATGTGCATTGCTCAGCAACATCCCTTTGCTTTCCATCAGCCTCAAGAAGCAGAAATACTGGGTAAAGGGAAACAAAAGGCTACAGAACTTTCAGGTCACTTTGCCCTCCTCCAACTCAGTGTCCCCTCTGGCATCCTGGCCCAGGCCTATTACTAAGGATTATCAGAGTGCAGTAGTTTTAAAAATTCAAAATTGCAGTCAATAAGTTTAAATCTATTCAGACATTCACTGATGTAGTCTTTAGTCCTGCACTCCAGGTCACTAAATAACAATCCTGTACCAAGGCAGGTAAACAGGGAGTGTCCTCACAACACATCTCTCATCAGTTTTCGGTCTTGACTTGATTTAACCTCTCAGATGCATTCAGATTCTAGGATGCTGAGGCTCAGTCTAGCACACCTAATTTTAGTCCAATAAGGCACCTGTACTTCAAATTTGAGATTGCTTTTGTAGTTGATGGTCTGAAAGCCCCAGGAAAAAAAAAGATGGTAACAAATTTTTTTAAAAAGTAAAAAAATGTTGTTTTCTAACTGAGAAGTATACCTTTCTTCATGCTGAAATTCAGTTTTCTGATGTAAGGAATATTTATCAGCAAGGACTCTTCAGACTTCCATCTAGGTACATTTTAACAGATACAGTCATGATGCTTTTTCTACAGACTATTTTGGAAGTGAAACTGCAGCCAAAGTATATAAAAGATTATTGAAGTACAGTTTACTAATCTAAAACCCAAATAATTTTTGAACTCTGAATGCTAAGTCCCTAAATATTCTATTCAGCTGCCAAAGATACAGAACTGTTCATGGACTGCCAGCACTGTCAGTACTCTAGTTCCCTGTTCCAGCCTTAAACCCAAAGCCACATGGACATACTTGAGTGAGAACTGATCACCTGGCAGAAATGTGAGAGTTCAAAAGTTTCCAGTAGCAACACAAACATACAGATGCTTCTAAATTATGGGGAAGAAAAATAAAAATTTTAAAAAAGAGAAACTTGGAAAAAAAAACTCAAAATGAGCTTGATTTATTTTTTTTAGCCAATCACTTTTTCAGCCTGCCTAGCCCTTTAGTAACATCAAAAGACAAATAAAAAATAAACACACAAACTCTGCAGAGAGGGAATTTCCACTGCCCATTTTCCACAGCATCCCAGATTACAGTGTCTTGTGCATGTCTCCTGAGTCCCCCGACTGCCATCCAGACAATACCAGACTAGCTTCCTTGAAAGGAAGGACAACAAATACAAGTTACTCATGTTCCAGAACTCTTTAAAAGGATTACAATTCACTGTTTACTTCATAAACGCCTCATCCTTCTTCACCCATTTTTTTTTTTTAAAAAAAAAAATATATTTACCAGTGTTCTTTCTTCCCCCAATCTCAGACTATTATTTAGGAGAATAAAAACAATGGCTGGGATGATAAGCTTATCAGCTGGGGATGACAAGTCTCTGAGCCATGGTAGACATTTGAAGAGCAATGGAGGGAACAGGGCAGAACTGTCTGGCAGCACCTCAGTGCTATGGACCAGCAGCACATTCAGAGGTTGAAATGATGCGGTTTATCTAATTCCCTTCAATAAAGTTGGGCTTTGTTTTACCTGAATAATTTTAGGTATCAATACTATCACCAAAGAATGTCCCAGTGGGTGTCAACAATTAAATTGATTAATTATAAGGAGAACTTTGCAAGTGTTTTGAGCAAAATATCAAAACCTAACCCAATAATCTGATTTACTTTATAACAGTCAATTGCATCATTCAGATTTAGATAGAAGGGAAGAACATCTTGAATTAAGAACAGCATTTTTTTAAGAACCTCTTTCCCTCCATATACACTGCAATTGTTTAAGAAGTCCAGAAACCATTTGCATTGCTTCAATCTGTTTTACCTTCGTGCCATCAAAAATATGGTAACCTAAAAAGAAAAACCAAATAGCTTTTTTTGTTCTTTCCATACCCAAGTGTGATCCAGGATTTAAATCCAATCACTAGCAGTAAACTCAGTTACACAATTCTTAAACACCCTCTCTTTCCTAGACTTCAGAGTCAGCTACTGAGAGCTACCCACCTGTACCTACCCACTTTGACAAACAGAAAAAAATAGATTGATTAAAGTCTATTTTCAGTCCCCAAGTCCAGGTCACGCTTCTGACATTGCTCAAGGCCAGAACCATCCCACGAGTACAAACCTACATTTGTTCCTGAGTGTGGCTCACAGCTTCCCTTTAACACAAACGCCTAACAAGGAACACCTGGCTTGAGCACGGCGACCCAGCAAATGGTTCATAACCAGCACCTGTCTCCAAGCAGATGACTCAGTGTCTTCTCTGCTTGAAGACAAAAGTTTCCCAAGTGTTTTGAGTTACTAATCAAAATATTGGACTTAGCTAACTAAAATGCCTTTTCTGCCCAATTCTATACACTTAGAGGGATCAGGCACCATACAGTCAGACATGTAAAAATACATTTTACATTGCAAACGGTTTCTGTTACTGTGGAGCACAGAATTAAGCATCTATATAAATTGCATGACTATAATCTCAGTAATGAGTTTGTTTTCTATTAGCTCTGCTCAACTGCTCACCAGGTTGCTCATTTCCCAGTCAGCTATTACCTGTCTGAAGTGCATTTCCATGGTGGAAAAAGAGCAAAAGCTTCTCCTGCCACTTAGCTCCTCAAGTATGAAAACACATGTTAAATTAATCAATTCAGGTGGAAAAATTAATGAGGCTGCAAGAAGATAGAGTAGAAACACCATTAATTTCTCAGCCAATCTAGGATTCATAGACTTCAGAAAAGGACTACAGTCAGCCTAACTGTTTTGCTTTTACAACAAAACTTTATAACAAACAGGCTTCACCCTGCCTCAAGTTTTGGTAAGATGAAAGATACCAAGGCAGAGAAATGAAGCAATGTTTTCTTACAAGAGAGAGCCCCTTTAACTGGAGCAGCAGCTGAGACAGAATAAACAGGGCAGCACATAACAAATACTCTAAACATCCTAGATTTCTTAAATTATACTTTTAGAGACCTCAGAATACAACATGGTAAAACTGACAAGAACGTGGATACAGAATAATTCATTATTTTTTTATTTCCCACATAAGCCAAAGCAAAGAGCAAGTTACCTTTGAACTCTTGCCACATACAGGCATCAGTTTTGCTTCACCTAACAAGGCTTTCTGAGAAGTACATTGTAAATGTGCTGAGTGCAGCAAGCTGTGAAAAAGGGTAAGCATTATACTTCAGTGATCCCAGCATTTTATAGGGCCTGGGACTCTACACTGCAGCTCTCTAAAGAAACAGCAATCACGGAAGCTGTGCTTAAGAGCTCTGTGCTAAAGAAGCGAGGAAAGATGCAATGACTGTAACAACAGAAGAGATAATCTGAGTCCTGAACTGAGCTACCTGTTGGTTACCTGAAGAAACCTTTGCTTCAAGCATGAAGCTCAGAGCTGGATTGTCAGCAGGGCACATTGCTACATGATACACTCCAGGCTGCCATACTTGAGCTGATCCTGCATGTCCAGCTTTTAACTAGCTTACCTTCCACACAGAAATCCAGCTGAATGGAAAATACAAGGTTCACTCTTCAGTACGCCCAGTGAATCCATGCAAGCCCCTTATTAAATATACGGTGTGTAAACCACATTTAGGAAATAGATTCTTGTCTTGTTTATTATCACTTAGCTCCTGATCCAGCAAAATATAAATCTGAATCTAAAACCTGACCAGTGTTAAGATTAAGCATGACTTAATTCTAGGAAACAACTGCTGCAGCTGCATAGTTTATGTGAAGAATTGATCAAGGAAAGCAAATTAGGGCAGGCTGCAGAAATTGCAGTAATGTCAGTGTTTACTAAAACTGTTTTTTAGAAGTGTTTAGTAAAACATTAGATGATGAGTATGACAGTCTAGATTAAAGGAACCCTTTAAGGGCAAATCTAAAAACATTATTCTCTTAGTGACAGTGCATTCAATCAAATCACCATATTGGTATTTGTGCCTCATCAGCCAAGCATGGAATTAAAATACTTTTAGAGCGCCTCACACTTTCAGGCTTTACCTGCAAATCTCAAATCTCAACTACTATGGTTGTAGTTCAACTTCTCTGTGCATTTATTTTTTTCAGGGCCTGCACCACCTGCTACGTCCAAGAGCAATTACGCTGTTCCCAATTAAGCGGACGCAGAAACTGACCGAAGCTTATGCCGCTCGGAGGCGGCGTTCGGAGGAGCTGGCCCTGGCCAGGTGTGCCAGGTACCGCGGGGCAGCGGGCGAGGCTCTGCTCAGATGATCCCACCGACACGAACACAGGGCGCTCTGCGCTCGCCCCCGAAGGTAAAGCACCCCTTTCCCGCGTTTCGGGGCTTACAGAAAAGCACCCCTGAGGCAGCCCCGGGCGGAGGGGAGGAGGCAGGGAGCGGCTCGGGGGCCGAGGCGGCCGCCGGGCCCGGCCG
>WBMY01013727.1:355287-425040 GCA_013397315.1 Donacobius atricapilla | reverse complement strand
GAGCGAGCGCGGGGCATCCCGCAGCCTCGGCAGCGCTGCCGCCGGCGGCGGAGCCCTGCCCTGCCCTGCCCCGCGGCGCGGCGCCAGCAGCAGCGACGGGACAGGTAAGAGTTCGTCTCGCTGTGGTAACGGCCGCTGGCGGAGCGTCCCAAACAAAACACGCGTTTCCCGCTGGTCCACAGGCTAATTGCAGTGTGCTGTCGCTGTCCTATACCCAAGCTTCTTCACGTGCGGTTTCTGTCCATGCCGGGATGCTAGGCGTGGACGCAACTACCGTGATTTTATTCCTTGATGAATTCTTTCAACTCTGTCAGCATCTTTACTCGCGCCCTGAATGAAAACGATTTGTTTGTTTCAAGTCAAATGTTGTCCTTAAAAATCGTAAACAAAGAACCCTTTACATTAGAAGAAACAAGCAAACCAGGAATGGGTGTTCAGTTTCAAAATGTTGAATAAACAGCGTTCGTGACCAGCACCAGCATCATTCCACTCTCCTGGACCATACAGCCTTGTGTCTCAATAGAATATTACATGATCCCATCTTGCAAAATTATGCTTCATATCCACTTTGTACTAACACTTTCTTGCAGTCAAACGTTCAAAAAGCAAAATCGGCAACATACTGGATAGATTTTAATTCAATATATTTACACTGTCAGAGGACGTCTTTAACTTGGCAGTCGGAAACTTTGATTTTCGTGCTGTTAAGTGTTGTTCAGATTTTCACTACTTTCCTAAGGAAATGTGGATTCTTATTGATTGATAATCACAAGATCATGCAAATATGTAACTAAAGGTTACCTTTGTTTAGAATAGGCTCTACATTGAAACGGTTAAACAAATGGTGTTTATTCAGGCAGTTATGAAATGGTTAATGACATCTCAATATAGTCACAAAAAATGAATGCTGTTGGAAATTACAGCTTTGTAACTACGTAATGGAGAGTTAAATAGTATTTATCAAAGCATAGTTTTACTGTTTAAAAAAAAATTAAGTGTATTGTAATGTAGTCATTACGTCTGATTCTTTGAGATTTTAGAAAAGGTAATCTTAGCATTTTATGCTTGCATCTTATTTCCTACAGGAATAGGAAAAAACTCCACAGCCTTTCTTATTTTAACAACTTTATTTATTTGTTTTGGGGTTTGAGGGCTAAAATTTACAAAATATGCTTTGTATACCTTTTTGCTCTGTGTCTTAACACTTTTTCCACCTCTAGCTTAAACTTCTGTCAAGCACTTCCCTGATGTCAGTTGTTTGCCTTGCACTTCATGAAGTTGTCTTCTACAGAAGAAGCATGATTTGATCTCAAATAGCAAATAATGTAACTGCACAACCCAGAGCATCCTTTTAGCTATTGTCTATTTCAGGTCTATGTGCACTTAACAAAATCAAAGTAAATAATCCTTAAAATGATCTTGATAGCAGAATTATAGCACAAAAGTCTTCTGGGGCATGATTACCATTTGAACTGGTGAAAAATTATGTCAATTTTAATGATTTCATTAGTATTCCACCAAGCATTACAAGAAAGATCTCTGGCACAATTTGAAATACAAAAATGTCAATGGCTTTCTAGATGTTTATGCACTGTCCTGTGCTGAGGCTGGGCACAGCTGCACAGTGGTAGGAAGGTGTGCGGGGGATTCCCCACAATGCAAGCAAGATTGTGTTTTGCATGAAGCTATGATAGCAGCAGTCTCTCCTCCAGCTCTGCAAGTTACCATAGCAGTATTTTTGGATACCAGCTTTCCAGCAGCTGAACAAGAGCCATTCTTACAAAGATCTGGAGAATTATCTGTTGTTCATCTGTCCAGATTCTTACTTTCCTGAACTGGAGGCTATCATGTGTAATATTGAAATAATCATTCCTTCCTTTGTTGCTGGAATATTGCTGCTGTCCATTATAGAAAAAGCATACATGCTCTGCATAGAAATAGTGTAAAGTGGAATATTTAGAATATTAGACATCCAGGAAATGCTGAATGAGAAATACTGCAGGCCTATGGGGAGCCTGAGATCCGCCTCGTATTAGTTTACAATGATTGATATTACACAAGTATATGTTATTTTTGTCTGCTTTATTGTCTTGTCTGTGCACTCTTAGATGAATGGTTCTTGGTTGGTTTGGGTGAAGTACATCCTTTCTATTCTATTCTAAGCAGTGTGCAATACAGATATTGCTAGAGGTGTTGTTCATAACCCCTCCAGTTGAATGGGTGTTAACTGTGAATGGAATATCTGAATACTGAAACACAGATAAAGTAGCCTTACAGGATGGCTGCACGTGATCAAGATAGTTCATTTTAGTTTTTGGACTTTGGCTGAGATGCTGCAAATATTTTTCTGCCTATTTCCAGTTCACTGCAACTTTTTAATTCCACTTGCTCTCAACTCTGGCAGTGTGACGTACACTAAAGGTTTTCCATCTGTGTGATCTGTGAACTTCAGGTCTGTTACCACCAAACTCTGTGTCTTGTCTTAGTTCCATTCTCTTTTTGATCTTCCCAGTCTGTTCACCCTTGGGGGAATCTCTTTTCTCCTTCCCTTATGCCCTGGAAAAATGCTGGCTTTGTGCTGATAGGGTCCATCTCCTGGTTTTCAGATACTTGTTGGTTTTTTAGAGTGGACAGGAGATGGAATTATTCCACTCATCTGCCACAACCCAGCCAGGATTGTGGCACCAAATCAGTTTTGATAGCATAGTTTGCCATTATATGTCATAGGGTAGTATTTAATAATAAATATCATTGAAATTGTGACCTCTCCTCTTTTTGTTGAAAGATATATTTCTGACATAATCATAGTTCAACTTTGAAACATTAATGGTTATGCTTTTTTAGGGTGAGAGTTTGACCACCTATTTCATCTAAATATTCCTGTTAATTTATAAAATGCACATATGCTAAAATGCTTAGCTGATTGTTACAGGACTCTCATTCAGGAATTTTGTTCTCAAATCTCTACCTGTTTGAGGACAGATTTCTAATTTTTTTTTTTGTTGGGGAATTCTCCTGTAGTGGAGCCTCACTGAGACTTTTTTTTTTTTGCTGTCTAGTTCATGATCCATTCCTTACCTGTATTTCTTCAATACAGTAACATCCATCTCACTGCTTCTACTGTCCCTCCCCTCAAAAATTCTGCTTTCATAGCTTAGATTCATAGCCAGCGTAGCAGTTGGCTTCAGTAACAGATGGGTTCTGGGCTGTCATCTTCCACAAACCGCCAAATTGGATTGTGTATTATTTTTCATAAAAGAAGTTGCTGTGTGCAGAAGAATATGCTGAGTCTTTGACAAATGATTTTGTTCGGTAAGAGCTACTTCGAATAATTTACTGGCGTTCTTGAATTTGCTGAGTGGTTTGGTTTTGGTTTTTTTTTTTTCAAGAACAGGATATTCAAACCCGTTTTAGTTTTTGCAAAGCTAGATTTTCAAAGGAACCTGGTTCCCTTTGAAAACTGGAGATGAAGCTTGATGATTACACTACACTCATTTTATATGGAGAACACTTCTACAATGCAGCATGTAAAAGCTCAGCCCAGCTAGAGCATGTGTGTGCGCGTCAAGTGGGTGAATTCTGTGGCAAATAGGGCAGTGGATCAGGTTTCCTCTGGCCATGGAAATATCCCAGGCCCTGGCCTGAGGGTAAAGAGAAGATTGAATCCTTGACTTTCTCACTTGTCCTGTAAATATGGCTAGTATCCCTTTGTGAATGTTACATTTTGCTTTCATTACTGAAAGTATCTGAAAATGAAACAGACTGTTTTGATTTGCTGGATATTCTGAGATGTTTAATGACCATTATAATGCAATTTACCTTTCAGTTTGGCTCCCGGGAAGTGAGCAGAAATAGAGGGGGAGCTCAGTGATTAGCACAATTATTCACCTGTTAATGCAGCCAGATTTCACTAAATTGTGATACTAATAGTAAACTATGTAATGAAATGTTTCATAACCCCACTGATCATCAGTCCTTATTCTTACCAGCTGTGTTGAAAAGCTACACAAATAAAATTAGAAAACACCCTACCTGGTGAAAAGGTGACATGTTCAAAGTTGGTAAATAATTTGCTGCAGAGGAGGGGAGAAAAGAGGATGCTTGTTTTAGGTTCCCATGTAAGTTTGGGAAAACTACAATGAGGAGGTTTTTGTGTAGGTAAATAGTTACCATGTGCTTCAAAACAGCCAAACCACAGCACGCTAGAGGTGCAAGGAAAGAATTCTAAATTAAAAATTAAAAGCATTTACATTCTGTCCATATCACTGCCTTTTTATTAAGGCCTTTAGTATCTTGCAGAGCAGTTTACCTCATATTTCTTAAATAATTTGTGCCCAGACATTTAATCCTTTCTGTAGAAGCTTTTGAAGATATAAAAACTGTATTTGGTTTAGTGAATTCTAGCAAGACAGGAATGTTTCCCACCATTGAAGCGTGACTGCTTATTCTGATGAACTGTTCAAATTCTCCTCTGCCTGTTCTGACAAAAATGTCTTGAACTGTGCAGGAATGGTTCAGCAGTTGGAGTGTCCAAGGAAACAATAAGAACAGATAACTTGTGGGTAGTCCAACCCCCACTTTCAAAGCATCCGATTTCATAACTTTTCTATATGCTGCTGCAAGATATTTTTACAATTTCAGTCATGGAACAAAAATTTACATTTTCCAATTCTGTAGGGTTTTTTTCCAATTCTGTACAGATATAACAGGAACATTAACTGGTACGGGAAATTCATTTCAAATCCTGCTTCTGTATTGAGATTAAAATTTGAGTCATTTTGCTACAGTATATACTTTAATTTTAAAACGATAGAGCTATATTTTACCTTTGTGAAAGAACTGTTCTTACAGAGTACTTATAGGATTAAATTAAAATCAGCCCTCCATTCTGGTGTGCTTTCTGCATAAATGCACATTACCACCTATCTGGAAAGGAAGGAGATTCACATAATACAGAACACCTCCACACATCACTTGGACAATTGTATCCTGCTGGCTGTCATGTTGACTGGTGACTTTCAAGGAACAGCTCCCCACTGTAAATCTCAGAAGGCACTTTAACAGTCATTTGTCACAGTGTGAATTAGTGAGTAAAGCCCTCCCTTTGCCTTTCTATTTGGAAATCACCTGAGATTGTTAAATGAAAAGGGGATAAGAAGCCAGCATGTTTCTGATTTAAGTGATTTAAAATAACTGAGTCTAAATTCAACCTGTATAAAAATTCTATTATAATTTCCTCAAAAGACAAGTCTACTACAGTTTCTTCAATATAATCCTCCTCTTTCCTTCAAGAAATACTTTAGCCCATTTGGCCTCATTTTAGAAAACATGTTAACTTATAGGAATTCTTTCATTTAACAGAGGCTACCAATAAAAGGATGTGAGCAGATATTATCAAGTTTATCTTGATTTGCCCTTGTAAATTTTCAAAACCCCTGAAGAGATTTACAAGTCTAAACTCTAATGTAAAAGCTTGATGTTGATTGAAATTGCTCAAGATCTTAGCAGTCTAATTCTCTTAAGAGATCAAGTATTTTCATATCTTACAGTGAGACTCTGCATAGTAATAGTTAAAAAGTTTGAGTTGCCCTAAACCCTGAAAAAACTTATTGCGTGTACAGGCCAAGCCCTTTCTCACTGCTTAAAATAAAACACAAAGAAAAATATTGACATTTGTGGAACTGCTGCATTTACCACAGCAAGAGGCCCAAGTTTACACTCCTGTGGCAGGTTTAGCAGCACAGTCCTAGGAAAGTAAACTGTTGATATATTTCCATGCTCACCATCCTTCTAAGTTTATCTTCTCTAGGTCCCTATTACAGATAGAACACCTGTGTGTAAGGGAGAGGAAATAATGCTTTGTAGCAGGCAGTGCCATTAGCCTCATCCTAATTTGTGTTTTACCATATTTCTTGCAACAACAACGGAAGCCAAAGCGCGTTGTTTCTGTATTCCACAGTGTGGAATTGGGAAAGGACATGGGAAGAGCAATTTCAGTGCTGCTGTGACTGGATCTGTCCAAAGAAGACTTTGGTAGCACATCCCAGCAGAAGTTTTATACTGCACAAACCATTTAAATGTCTCATCTTGAAAACTCTCACAGACCCTAGGGAAAACCTTAGTTTTCCTCCTCTGGGACAACATGATGCACAGTTTGTAAATGTGCTTGGTACTTCGGTCATTACTTAATTATTGACTTATTGCTAAAGCTCTTATTTTTCCATCTCCAACTTGACACATACTACTTTACATCTGGCAGACTCTATAATACTCCATGGGGAGTTAAAGCAGTTCTTTCCCTCCTGATTTTATGATTATTATTCTATCACACCCAATGATTAAGACTATTTATTTTATAATAGTAAGCTCTGTGCTGCACTCTGCCTTTCTTTCATAATGACTCTTCTATAACAAATGGTAGCATATTTCATATTGTCTTCTCTTTATCCTGTAACAAAGAAATAGATCACTTGGAACATCAGAAATGTCTGCACTTTCTTTTACAGAAAGAGTAAAGTTGTAAAATCTGCTAACCATTTCTGCACTATACATTCAGTTTCTAGACTTCACAATCAAAGGTGATCTTTATCTTATCTGAGTTCTGACACAGTATGTCCAAATGCTTATACTAATCCACTAAACACTTTAAATGTGTATTCTTCACCTTTTTTCCAAGTAAATGAACAAGTTAAGTCCTTCCTGGAGACTTCCACTCTATGGTCCCATAATCTGTGCCGTTGGAGAGAATGCCATTCAAGAGCTGTAAGTGTTCTGCAGCACAGAAGATTTGGTGCAGAATGCCTTAAAACAGCTGTTAAAGATTTCAGCCTCCCCCATGCAATCATCTGTTAATTATGTTAGCAGTCAACTTCCTGGTGGGAAGCAGCAATAGAACAGAAACAGTCATTAGGAGACAAAACCCAGTGTTTATCCTCACAGATAAAAACATTCATATTATTATTTACTCAAAAGTATCTTAAAGGACAAATCCTGCCTCCACTTAGTGAGATACCTGGTGGGAAGTGCCATATTTTTGTGGTGGAAAGCAGGTTGCCAAGTCTGTCATCTCTGTGCCTGCCTTGCCAAATACCAAGCTATGGGAGATGTGGAAGGAAGGCATTAGGTTAAGATCAGTCCAAGTTACCTACTGAGGTAGCAAAAAAGAGAAGACTCTGCCTGTTGCAGCAGCCCTCTTATTAGAGAGTAGAAATGAGCTGAGACACAGACTTCTTGTTTATCACAGCATGAAAAGGGTTCTGGTTTGTTCCTCTTTACAGCCTAGCCATCCTGACCCCAACCATTCACTGACCCTGGCTGCAGCAAGCTCCTGCTGGAGGATTCCCTTGCAGCCTCTCACTGCAGGCTTTTACCCAGCTAGACTGTGACTGCACACCCACACTGACCTCACAGCACTGATTCTCTCTCCAGGACCCTGCCTCGTGAGCCTCTCCTTCATACTCCTCAAGAGTCCTCCTCCGTGATGATCCTCCCCTTACCAGCTCACCCCCTCTTTTATCTTACCCATTCTTACTGGATACAGCTGTTACTAATCAGGGGTGAGGTCACCTGGATTCCCTTCTCCTACACTGCCTAACCCTGTGCCTGGGTGTGACAGGTCTCCTGCCAGATTTAGCCATTCATAAGTGCATCTCCAACAGCCGCCTTATTATCCAAATAAGGATCATGTGCTTGGCAGGGACAATGATACAGTTTGAGCAACAGCCCTCACTATGGGTCAGCTCTGCCAGGAAAGTCTGGCCCTCTCTCCTAGATTCTGTACCCTGAGTCACACCCCTTTGGCCTTTTGTAAAGAAAAGTTTTGCCCTTTAGCTTTCTATGATGTTAAAGTTAATGGCATTTGTTGTATTTGTAGCTTAAAGTTACAGAGCTCCTTCACAGCACAGTGATTGTTAAAATGTGTAATGAGGAGTAAACATTATAAAATAGCCTTGCTCGTTTTTTGTTCCAAATAACCAAAATGTTCTACAGATACGTTTTTCTCTCTTTGGTTTGCTCTTGCCCTTGTGGCTCAAGAAAACTGCAGTACAAAACCAGGGTTACCAAACCTAATCTGAACCAAATGCCTGTGGGAATAAACACAACAAGCTCCGCTGCAAATAGAAAACTGTGTTTATATTTGTCGCTTATGAATAACACCTGTTGACACACAACATTCCCTGATGCTGGAATGGGATTTAGTTTCTCATCTTCACACAAAATTCAAAAGAAGCTGAGGGCACTGGTCACTTATCACTGTTGCCCTGTAGTTCTCACCGTGGAGCAGAGACAGCTCTAACAGAAGGACTAAAGGCTAAGCTCTATATTTAGCTGAATGTACCCTTTTAAGAAGTGAGCAAGCTATATTTTCACTGTGTACAGCCATCTAGAATTTGATCATTGTTCAAAGGGGTTTCAGTTCAACAAATATCTTTCGAAAAGCCATTTTTGTAGATAATGTCTAGTCTTTAATTACTGTTTTGCTCTCTCAGTAGTAATTCAAAGAACATAATACAAACACAAAAAGTGGAGCAGACTGCTCTGTAATGTGCAGATGTTGATTGGTCAACCTGGTTTTATAAAGACTATCAAAATCTAAGTAGATTTTTCAGCCACCTAAAATCACCATAAAAGAGAAGCTAATCTCACAAGAGCTGTTGCAGATATCGTGTGTCTCATTGATGATGAGGGCTGTATCCAAACAGTGACCCACATGATCATTTATTTTTGTACTGGCACTGACCGCAGATTGCATGAAAATTACAATTTAGCTAAAATGGTACCAACAACATTCAAAATGCGCTGGATTGATTTTAAAGTCTTGATTAGCTTTTCCTTCATTTTCTTCTATTTTTTGGCAGTTCACAGATCACAGTTTGAGTTCAGAAAAGAACAACAAAGTGAGTTAAATTCACGCTGACATAACGAATCCATTTAAGACAATTAATTGTGGCAGTCACTGTGACCAGCTCAACTGGTGATTCAGAATGTTGGGATTTCAGTGTGTTGTTGGCAGAGCATTTCATGTAGGAAGAACAAGGCTGGCTCCTGGGAATGTTTCAGATTATGGAGGAAGTACCTCTGTGTGTGTAGGAGAGAGGAGAATTTCAGGAGCCTCTAAAAGGCATTCTGCTGGGATATAGCATGGGCTAGTGTTGTGGAAAACCTCAGGTTTTGCTCCTAATTTCAGGTAAGAACAAGCTGTTAGACAATCACCATTATCAAGATTATGAGGTGAGTGTCTTCTAGGGCAGATGAGTAGGGACATAGAGTTGTGTAGCACCCTGCTGCTGCTTGACTTCAGGCTAAGCTGAACTGAGCATTTGGAAATTCCTTTCCTTTCTAAGATGGCAGAGCAACTTTACAGTGACAAAAGTGGCCAGATGGAGAGAGCTGGGAATACTGGGAATATTACTGTGCTTTCTTGTATCGCCCCAGACATTGGAGAATTGGCTGTCAGACCTCCTGGCATCCAATCCATACAGCCGGCTCTGTCCGTGAGCACAGAGCTCTCCTCATTGTGTTCATATAGCCCACCTAAATCTGATCAGCGCTAAGGTCTGTGTCAGACTTGAAAACAAGATGACAGAACAGCACCTGTCCTGACCCACCTCATCGATGCAGTTAGCTAAAGAGATTTTAAGTAACTTGACTGTCAAAAAAGCCATCAAAATCTGAAATTTATGCATTCGTTTTGGAATTTATATTTGGAATCGTTATATTTTAGGGGAAAAAATAGTGTTTACGTTGACTAGGCCAGTATTCTGAAGGCACTTGCTAAATGATTTTCTAAATCATAAACACACACAAGGCACATTTTGAAAGTTTGATGTCATTATTCTGAAAAATTAAATACTGGGCAAACTATTCTGCTAGCCATAAAACTGATGAACAGCATTTTACTTCAGAGAGTACTAAGTGTTATTTAATATGAATAAAGATGACAGAATTAAACTTCTAAAATATTGTGAAACTTGATATTTTAAATTTTTCTTAAAGCAATGAAGAGGTAATTAAAACCATGCCTTATGATTAATCAGGAAGTGTAATAGCTCACTCTGAGTAAGGAGACTGAGATTTATATAAAGTCAGTAATTATATGTACCCTGTTAGCTGTGGAGAGAGCTGTATCAGACAGGTGACATTTTAGAGATAATAATGACTTTTAAAGCACTTGTTCAATTATACATTCACAGTTCTTGAATCATTGCCACTCCTTAATGAGACATTTATAATTTATATGAAAATTTTGTAATTTTTTTCTGTGTAAAACAGTAATCATATCTGTGCATCAGGCTGCATTTGAAAGCAATGAACTCCGATCCACTGTTAGATACATTGCACTGTCTACGTATGTTAAGCTGCAACTATTGCTTCAGAAATCCTACATATTTTATCCTCCACCTGGATGTCATCATTGGAGCCAAAGCAGCTTTAAATACTAGAGAATGAAGACAGATACGTCTCAAGGTGCAATTCTTTTGGAAGGAGTCATCAGCAGGAAATGTCATCAGCACTCTTCTCCTGATGATTTGGTAGAGGAAATGGAGTCTCCACAACTGCTCCTCTGTGGGAAGCGGCAGGAGAGACACCTCCGGTCAAGTATTGGGCTTTTGGTTCATGTCTTTTCCTGAGTCTTTGCCTGAATGCTCCTTCTCTTTGTATTTATCTGTTAAATACTCACCTTTTGTGGAGCTGGTAAACGCATGCTTGTGGGAGACTGCAAGTGTACACAGCTCCCACCATTTCGGGAAAATTTCTATAATCTGATATTCAGCCCTGTGTTATTTCCCAGAGTTGTTGGCATTCTAATGGCATATTTTGGGGCGTTGTCTAAGTGTTTCCAGATTGCATATGTGGACTGTCTCAATATGTAACTTTAAAAAGACACTCCTTTTTATAAAGTTACCCTGCTCTTGGGCATGTGTAAAAAGCATATGTGGTATAATTTTTTTTTTTTTTTTTACTTTTTAACACTTCAGCTATAAATGGAATCTCAGAAAAGTTCTTTCTAGGCTTGTTAAGGTGTCTGTGGGAAGTTCCTGAGAAATTTTATTTGACTTCTTATGACTTTTTTCCTACCAGATCAGGCATAGTTCCCAAAATTTCCTGCCCTGTAATAAACAAATATTGTTAATCTAAGTCAGCCTGTGGACAGGTGGGGAATTGAGCAGAGTACAGAAAAAAAAGACTTAAGCTTTTAAACTGACTTTAATTTCTTTTTAACTTCAACTTTTTTTGCCTTTGATGTCATTGTCTTGCATCCTACCTCATCCTTTCCAACTAGAAGGAAAAATGTAGCTTGGAGAAGAAACAAACACACAAGAACAATTTAGGTAATCGGATGTAATGTTATTCCGTGCTCCTGTGTGTTTTGTGACAATGGTCAATACATAATTTTGGAATATGATCCAAAAGATAATGGTGTAATATTTTTAGTTACTAAAAACTCTAAAAATAGTATAAATATAGTATCATTACCTTTAAGAGTGCTATTATTAACTAGTGATATTTCTCCTTTGGGAATACTGATAGCTATGACAAGAAAGAGCTATGAAAATTAAGCTTCACTGTATATTGTTTTGGGTGTTTTTCCTTATAGATAAATAAAACCCCCAAATAGCAGCTCTGTTCCTTATTTGCCATGCTCTCCTCTTTTCCTAGTCACTCCACCTCCAGCAGATTTCTCATTGAAACTATGCTGTGAAAGCCAAAAACCAGTGTTTTATCTGTGAGATTGCCATGCCACCTAAAGTGCATTTGCACAAATTCTCCTTCACTAGTATACGTTATTGTTTTGGCCAGAGTTGTATTCCCTACGTGTCATTTAAATACTGTACACTTACTGAATCTATGTGAAGAAAGTTAACCAAAAAGTGTCCTGACAGTTATGGAGGATTGGGGCATATAACTTATTTAAGTAATTTGCAGATTTTCTTCTTTTCGTGTTGAGTACCACTTTCTTCTAAAGAGGAGTTCATTTTCATGGGTCTCAGTCTTAGCAGAAGTTTTACCATTGGTACCAGGCAGTACAGTATCATGACTTCTAATCAACTTCATTTATTGCACCTTGATCCTGTATAACTTATTAAGGGAGCAGATATAACTGCAGATTTTCCAATATATGGAAAACTCAAAGCTAGCTTCAATTGCCCTTATCACTAGAATAAATATAGGTATAATAGGTAAAATAGAAACACAATCAAAACGAAAGTCCAGTAAATTCTGTGCTGCATTTTTCGCTATCAAATGTGAAGTAATATGTTATTACTGTTAAGTCTCAGTTTGATAACTGAGTCATGATAAATGCATGACCACATTTTCAGCCCCTACAGAGTTGGGGTGTGTGTATAACTAGTACTTATTGGAAACCATCCCGTGCTACCCTATATTGAGGTTCATGGAGCATTCTGCCAGTGGACCCCTCTTATTTTATATATTTTAAGTGGCAATGCAAACTGTCAGTTCCTAAATAGAATATTTCAGGTGACAGCTTAGCAACCAATGTTTGACAATCTAAAAATATTCTAGGAGATTGAGAGGTTCACAGATAAGATGTGTATCAGTCAAAATGTTGAAAAGAATATGCTAATTTGTTGTTACTCAGTATTTTAAGGATGGAGATGCTTTGGGTTCTTCTGTAAATACAAATTCTCTACGAGTCCAATGCTAAACAATAAGAAGATACAAAAATGATAACTGCGTATTGTAGCACTTGGTTTTCTTGTAAACCTTAGCACCTAGTCCCATTTCAAGTATTATTTCAAGAGAATATAAACGGGCTAATTTGGAGGATCAGGAGTCTGGGAAACTAATTATATTAAGAACCAAAGGATGGCTGGTATTTCTTTTAATTTCACTTGTTTTAATTCGGAAGGTACCCCAGGCTGAAGTTTACAGTGCCAAATAATTAACTGAAATATTCTTTCTTTTGTGTGTAAAGCTTTACTTTAAAATGTAATTTGTCATCAGAAATAAGATAGCATTAAAGTAGGGGGCATTAGCCAAGAGGAAGTTTTGCTCTCATTAACTTTACAAGGAAGCCTCTCATAAATTACTACATAGCTCTCTAACCATAGATAGAAGATCTAAATCTTACTCTAAAGTTCGGCTGAGATTTTGATAAGATATTACAAAGATAAGCATAAAAAATAAAATTACATGTCAAGTTGATCTTCAGAATAAAAAAAAAATGTAGTCATATGTGTTTAAACTGAATTCAGTAGCTTCATTGAAAATTTGGCGATTTTTAAAGGCATGATAGAGAGAGGCTAGAGTGGTATAGGGAATTTCACATTGGCATTTGATCATCTCACCCATTATATGGCAGCATAAGTGGGATTGCTGCATAAATGCTGAAATACTGGCATAAATAGACTCCATAAATACAGTAGGAATGCTATTTAAGAGTATATTTGAATATATCTGAGATGCACTTTTCCATTTCCAGAGGAGAAATAGTTCAATATAGTCAACTGGAATAAAATTATTCTATTGATGAATTGTACTAATTTCCTTTTCAACTGTGCAGAATTGGAAAATAAAAAAAGATTCTGAGGAAAACAAAACCAAAACTCCAGGTAGACTAATTTATTTAATCTCTGAGTCTAGACTGAATTGGGTACAGCTTTCTCATCAAATTCCCCCAAGTCAGACATTATTGCAAGGCTTCATTAGTGATAAGAATCTGAGCGTTTTGAAGACGAGACGTTTTACACTTCGTCATTTTAACTGAGATTGTTTCATTCCCATTTTAGTGCTTATGATGTACATTTCACAGCACTCTGAGGTATGAGAGCATGATTTTATAACTTTTATCTCTTTGTAATTTTTGTGGAAACCTTTTAGAGCTGAAGAGTAGAGTGCTGAAATGAGCAAGTGACCACAAACAATGTGAGCAGCCCAGGCTACGGCAGGGATTTGAATCAAAGATATGCAAGAGAAGGGCATGTTTGCTCTTAGTACCTATGATAAAATGAGTGGGTTAGATGTGTAAAATGTAGGTAGCAACATAACTATTGTCTTTCTGCTCTTCCAGTGAAGCTGGTAAAGTACAAGTCCTAAGCTTTGCATTGCCTTTCAGGTAATTTTTCAGATTTCCAGTTGCAACGATGCCATTTCAGGCCCTTAGTTCAGTCACAGAGATTCCAGGAGGGAAAGATGGATAGAGCTGTTAGAAAGGGAAGAAAAATTATTAAAGGCCTTGGAACTGTTTGATTTTCCAAGTCACACAATCGTGGAAATTTTTCATACTTATTTGCCCTTTCCTTGTTAAAAATATATGCCCTTCACTTGCATTGTGAGATAAAATCCTAGGAAAGGGTGCGTGCAGTAGAATATCAGGAAACCTGAGCTTGGAAAGTGACTGAAGTAGACTCATTTCCTTACAACAAAGGGATGAAGATTGAAAAGTGAGCACAAATCAAAGTTCTTACCTCTGCTCCTGCTTTACAAGATATGAAGATGAATTCTTAGCCTGTGGTGAGACAAACGGCAAAAATCTCATTTAATGGAGCAGGATGTAATGTCTGCTTGGGGGGGAAATGTATATGGGTCTTTTTAGCATCTCTGTGACCACATGCACAGAATTCAGAGTCTTGTTAATAAATATTGATGAACACATTTTTACCTAAACAATTAATATAGCCAACCATAGAAAGAGAGTAAAGTATATGGATTTATAATTACTTTGGGTTCAACTAAGTAGATGTGTACAATTTGAAATAAATATTTATTAAATGCTGTTGGTTTAGTGGTTTTATTGTCTGGTTTCAAGGCAAATAAAGATTAATTTTGCTTTGCTTTATGTCTGCTTTATAGGTACAACCAGCCTTTGCTTTGCTCTGTCAATAAGAAGTTACTTGTTTTATTCTGTTAAAAGGCTCTCTGTTCTATCTGTACATTCCTTTATGAAACAGGGGTTTGTGCTATATTTTTTCCAAGTTGTTACTTTCTTATTCAGTGGGTTCTTTTCCTCTGTGACTTTTAAGCTGATTTATTATATTAAAAATATGAAAAAAATGGTGCGTTTCTACAGTATTTTTGCTGAGGATAGGCACTTCTTATATTGTAACATTTATTTTACTTTTTTTGTTGTTTATTTCTTTTCCTTTGTATGAGCATGTGATTTTTTACCTTCAGTATCAATCTCTAGAGAACCTTTTGAAATGCCTTATAAAAATTTTAGTACATGATGTTCACTTTAGACTTCCCCCTTATCTATCTCTTCCAATTATCTCATAATGGAGCAGAGTGCTACAGCTCATAGTCTATTTATATCTGTCATTTGCTTCATTCTTAGTTTGTTCCCAGGCTAATCCAACTTGTAGATCTTGGCATGGGTGCCATTTGTTCCTTTTTCATCTCTTGTTGACATGCTAACTCGTACTTATATTTTTGTCATTCTCGATGCACATTATGAGAATATTTTGGTTCGCCTTTTGCCATGGTTTTATTTACCTGCTATTTTTAATTTTACTCTTATCTGTAGTACTGTGGTTACAAAATATGGCAACTCGGTGTCTGGCATTGGAGCCTAGTCACTGCAGAGAAACAGAGCAGCACAGGATTCCCCGCTCAAAAAGAGTGGGGTAGAAGTCAAGCCATGTGCAGCAAGTAGATGGGACCCAAGAACAGGATGTATAGATCAAATATGAATTGAATAGTGAAAAATTCAGGGTACTGAACTACCCTTAATCCAGAAGATGTATGACACTTGAGAGACGCTTAGAGGCTTAGAGGGTTAGAAGGTTTTGAGGTTGGCTTGGTTTTTGAAGGACATTTGAAGTCGACACACACGGGAATGGAAGAATGAATGCAGGAAAAATGGCCAAGATTACAGGAATAAATGGAACACAGCCTTCCTCTGGGCAGAACAGTGACTTGATAGCCTTCAGCTGTAGATTTGTGTTTGTGCAGTAGCGTGGGACAGGGGATTTAGCTGTTGACTCCAGGTAACTGCAGCTTCTTCAGAATCAGTTTATCACAAAAATATGACCCATAAAATCCTCCTTTGGGGAATACTGTGTTTGTGCATCTTACTTGTACGTCTGACTTGCACTTCTGGCTCTGCCTGTAAAAGGATCAATTTTGATTTTATAAACACTACGAATTGAAATAGGGAATTACAGAATGCTTTACTTTAGCAAGCTAGCCATGTATAATGCTGTTTCAGTTGATGGTATAAATTTACACAGCTGAAATTTAAGATTCTAAATTTTCTAAATGCCATTGTTAAAAGGCTGAAAGCTCCCTCAGTATTTTTTTTTTTTTTGGCCAGCCATATTTGTCTTTGCTCAATTAGGTTTCTTTTAAAATTGAAGAGTGTCTGCATAAAGGCAGACTTAGTCTGTTACATAACAGAATGAACTGGTCTGCTTGGTCATTTATTTAGCAGACAGTGGTAAGTGATAAGAGGAAATAATGTAAGAGCAGAGCAAGCAACACACTGTTGCTTATTTAAATATAGCCTCTTTCTGGTATACTCCCTTTTTGAACATTTCTGTCCATTAACACATCTCATTTCCATACATTTCCATTTTATCTTAATTTTCTTCTTACCGTCAATACAGTTATTACTGAAATCATCAGCATTTTACCAGCGACACCCAAGTGGTCCAGATGCTGTGTTCTGAAGAGCTAAAATGTGCTCTGGAGCTTCTCTATTAACATTTACAGGTTGTGTCATTAAGGGGAGGTTGCAGAGAAGCATCTGTAGCAACTTAGACAGGAGTAACTTGGATTTATGACAAGGGCTTTGAATGGATGATTATTAGCATGGTCAAGTAACAAGGTGATGTGTTGTGCATAAACTACCTCTGTAATCACAGTTAGGAATGCACATCACCTTGTACAATCGTAGAGTAGAACTTTTGGTTGTTGTCTCCCCATCCATCCTTTCTTCCCATTGTTTTGTTTACTTGGACGTCTAGGAATTGGTCCATTAACTTGTGGTAGCAAATGTCTGCTGTCTTTTACACCAGTACAAAGAGATTGCAATCACTGTAAGTCAAACACTGCAAGTGCAGTAGGAGCCTGCCTTTTCCCCTGTCCCAGAGTGCTTACTCCTGCTGTGCCTTTGCGTTGTGTAAGAATCACAATGATAAAGATATGTCTGATCAACAAACTGACCTGACTGAAAATCTGCAAAGGAAAGAATACAGACAGTCTCCAGTTACAGCAGAGTCCCAGTCCGACTAATTTAGAAATCACCCATTTGTAGGGGTGTGAGCAGAGACATTCTCCCTCACTTGTACTGATGGCAGCTCCTTCCACTGGTCATAAAACAGCATCCTAACCTGACAATGTGCCTGCTGGTGTCTGCCAGCGGTCAGCACAACCTGATTTGGGTGATTTGGAGTTTGTATCTGGTTTGTACACGAATCTGTACTGGCGGTTTATTTGGTAATGAGCAAATCAAGTGTTGGTTGGTCAGTACCGATAGATTTAATGACAGCTGGCAAGCAATTGCATGTGAGAGCAGTGTACTATGTGTTCATAAATAAACAACTGTCTAGTTCCAGATGTAAATCAAACAGCTACTGCTTCTGTAAACTAAAAACTGCCCAGATGACTGTCCTGAAAGCCTGATGAGCATAAAGCAGATAATTAAATGAAGGCATACAGCTGACTATTATTTAATGATTTTGCTGCTTCTGAAGAGATCCTAAATCTACACTTATAAGAGTCCATGCTGAACACCCACACACATTTCCCAAATTGTGTATACCCTTGCCTGCAAGTTTATCAGTCGTACACCTCATGTTCACCCCACAAACCCCTCTGCATTGCCAGACTCTGGCAGCAGCTCTCTAATAGTGAGCTCAGGCTAAAGCCCAAGGCTTAGCCCTGTCCTCCTTTCAGGGCTGCTCTTTGCTGCTCTGCAGGCTCCAAGAGAAAGGGAACTTTGTGCCCCTCTGTTCCAGCAGCCTGAGCCCAATGACACTGTACTTGCTACTACAGACACTGAAATCCTGGGCAGCTGCTTTTATTTGCCACATCCTAAGGCTTTGCTACTGCTTCCAACCAACCTGTGCTTAAGCCTTTTTGCGGTGGCTGCTCACTATGACTCCTTTGTAACAGTTTTTTTCTCATGCTTTTATGTTTCTGTTTGTTTATCTTCTAGTTGTGGGCTTTTTTTTAAAGACACAACTGGAGAAATAATAAGTGCTATCATTTTGGCCTTTGTGGATTACTGCTGCAATAGTGATTTGGACTGTCACACTTTTATTTACACTCTGTTGCACTACAAGGCACCTGTCAAGCACAGTTTTCAGGCAATTTCTGTGGAAGTACAATTATCTTGTCAGTCCTATATAAATAAACATGTTTACATTGCGACGTAGATATGTACAAGGATTTACCTTCCACATAGCACATCTCAGCCATCCTTGTTTGTGCTGTGTGAGCTGCTCTGAGAGACTCTGCTGCAGAGGGCCCTGGAGAGCAGCTTTGGCACTTATTCCACACTCATCATATCCCTCTCTGGAGAGGATGAGGAGGTGACAAAGCAAACTGTGCTGACAGCTGGGGGGGTGGCAAGAGGAAGTTGTGAGGATTAGGGAAGAGAGGAAAGGAGTATGTGGCAAATGTGGTAAAAGGGAGTGAAACTGAGCACTTTTTTTCCTTGGCATCTCCTGAGCTGAAGGAAACAGCCAAGAGGTCAAATAATTGGAATCAAAGATGTGTGTATCACAGGTGTGGGGAAGCACACACAGACTACAGATGAGAGCACTGCAGACTAAAACTTCATTCTGGTTAAGTCGAATCTAAATATGTGAAGGTTATTGTGTCTTAGGAATTTTACTGCTTATTTTCCTGTGACTTGGCAGTAAGTCCACTGGTTTCTGAGAAGATAGCTCATACCTGGATTGCCTTTGCAGAATGAACATGGGTGAGTTGTAGACAGAGTACCAAATTTTCACTGGAGATGAATTTTACTTGCAAGATTTTTTCTGCAGCCAGAGGAATAGTTTTTGAGGGAACTATGTGAGTCAGGTTTTGAGGCATCATGTTATTATCACATCCCAGGAAATATAGAAGGCACATTCTGTTTTAATTGGGTCAAAAATCCCAGGTAGTACTAAAATTGAAATGAAAAAAACTCAATACTTTGGTTGATGAATGCATTTTCCTTGGAAAAACAGAGTCTATTTTCTACTGAAAGAACAGTAAAGAAAATATAAAATGTAATTACCTCATTGAACAAAACAATTTTCAGAGGGGAAAAAGAGGACATGTTTTTGACATGACATGTTGACATTTCTATCTTAGAACATTGCATTTCTGAAACGTCTCTTCTTATGAAATGTTAATCAGTGGGTAAGACTCCATATAAAATTGCGTAAATTCACACTGAATGCTGTAGTTTAAGACCATTTTTTATAAAGTTCCATTTCCTTTTTGGGTAGGTGCAGCTAATACTCCCCTCTAATTTACTCTATGTGCTTGGTAAAAATGTAGATTAGTTTACTAAATCCCAATATTTGCATTTGGAAAAAAAACCCCAAAGCCTTTGAAATTTGTTTTTCTGACTTGATATAATTATACTGTGCATTTGTTTCAGGAAACACCGAATAAATTGTTGTCTATAAATGAAGACTGCCAAGTATAACTAGCATAATACAGTAAAAAAGAAAAAAGAAGAAAAGCTAGCAAACAAAGTAATAATAGAACAAGATGGCGAAAATAAAAAGCTGTGGAATTATATTAGAGTCAATATATAGATGTGCTCTATTGAATCTCACATTGACCTCCCAATTTTATGTAAAATACATTGTAGAGTTGACATAGAAAGAAAATTACCTTTTTTTTTGGGAGAAAAGTACTAATTAAATGCTTAAAGCAGGAGGAAAATATCTAGTTTGAATATTTTTATTGTTTAATTATTTTAATCAGCTTTAAGTGAATAGAATATTCCATTAATCTCAGTGTGCAGTGGAACAAATCTGCTAGGAAGAGGGTTCTGGTTTCAGATAACATATTAACCAGTCATTTAAAATTATATTTTTACACTTGGTCATGTGATACTTAAAAAATGACAGATTGGGATTCACCCACAAACTTCTTTTCTTCCTTTTTTTTATTTTTTCTATCCATCTGCTTTTTTACTTCTCCTTCTGCTGCAATTTCAGAAAACTAAATCTCTTAATCTCAAAGTAAAAATAAAAGTGGAATTAGCCGTCTAATATGTGAGGATACCAAAGCGCTCAGCCTTATTCTGCTTGCTGTTTTTGAAAAGATGAAATCCTGAAAAATGAGAAGTAAAAGATAATGTACAGAAAAGAAGTAACAGACCAGTCAGACTTGGAGATGAGAAGTAAGTAAATAGTGATTTGAATTTCTGTGGTAATCAGGAGCTAACTCGAGTCACTTGCAAGGGACCGAAGTGAGAAGACTTTGCACAGCATTTCCTTGGGGTCGAAATGTGGCCTTATCCTTTGTCTCGTTAATGGGAGACCAAAGTTCACACAGTGTCTCTTGCTGGCTTAAGCTGTGGACTATTACACATGCACCTACACCAAAAAAACCCCAAACCAAGCAATGCAAAAAACAAGCAAAGATGGCATGTTTCATTCACAGGTATTTCTTTATATGTCACAAAAATGTACAGACCCTTAAACTATCATATCTAAAGTAAGCAATGCATCTCTTGAGACTTTTATTCATGTAATTCTTTAGACATAACAAAATCTACCCGAACAGTTTAAGACTGTTAATTCTCTGAACACCTGTTTCTATCTTTATCTGAATAATCTCCATGACAATGTCCCTCATCTTGTTTACTGCTTGCTTTGTAAGAGAAAAGTGTTAGATGGGGAGCAAATTGAATCAAAACTTATTAAGATCAATTCTACAGAGAAATAACATCACATGATAAGTGTTTGGGTAGGAGTGACTCAACTCCATCACCACCATCCAGTTTGGACACAGAGTGGATATTTCCACAAGTGGTCACCATTAAGTTTCTGTTGGGCTTGAGGAAGAAGGATTTTTAAGGGCCATAGAAACAAAACTTAGATGCCCTTGTGGCATTTAAGCAGTGCTGCAGAGTTTATTTATTAAAGCCTTGTTATTCGTTGGCTACCGTAATGTGCAATAGTGGAAGTAGACTGAACGTTGATGGAATAATTCAAGAGGAGAGAAAAGGTAAACATCTCAAAAGACAGACTTTTCAAAGTCATAAAATGATAACTTTAGGAGTAGTAAAGTCCAGAGCCTGAGTTACAATTCTAGATGGTGAGAGTGTAAAGAAGTGTTGAAAGCAAAGGTCTAGGGAATTGGAGCAAAGGAAGAACCCCATGGATGCGACAGTGTGCCATTTCCTTAATGTTTTCAAGTCAAATAGTGAAACTGTTGTGCAGAGGAAGAAGGAAAGAAAGGGTGAAATCTGCAAGGAACTAGAGAAAAGGAACTGTTGAAGATGGGACTGGAAGGTTTCTTAAAATCTGGATGGAAGAACAGTAAGAAGGAGGAGGTGGAATGAGAGGACTGTGTACAGTAAATTGTGGACACTGAACATGGATGAAGTAGCAGGGAAAAGGTTTCAGAGGACCGAAAAGAGAGACTGGGGGCAAGAAGGCAAATAGATGGAGGGCTACCAAACTTCTAAAACTACCCCTGACCCTGCAGACTGTCTTCAGGATAGACACAGGTGTGTCTACTTGGGAAAATAACCAAGAGGGGCTTTTTTGAGAGAACCAGTCTTACTGAGGTAACAATTATTTGGCAACATTACAACGTACAGAAATTTGGTAAGCAAAAATAAATAGCTTCAAATGAAAGGTGTGCAGTGATCATCATTAAAATCCTGTAGTAGAAGTACTTTTAAATTTTAAATCAAAAACTTCAGACGCATTGTTCCTCTAAGAACAGTAATTTCTGTGTGTGAGATGCTCATGCAAAGTGCTTGACCCTGTATGTGCCTCACCTATCATGGAGGGGACAGGGAGAGTGCTGGGGATGCAGTGGAAGGATCTTTGGTTTAGAAGATCAACAACTGATAAGGGACAAGCAGTTGTGATACAGAGGAATTGAGTACAAAAAAATAGCTTGCAACGGGTTAGTTTGTATTTTGATCCTAATGCTCTAACACAGAGTTTAACCGAGGGTAACAGAAAGGAGTTCTCGAAGAAGGCTTGAATTCAGTGAGTTCCTTTCAAGTCTCTTTCTGAGAAGTAATAGCCACTATTATAAAAAGAAAAAAAAGCAACAAATTAACCTTCCTGCTCTTCAGGTCTGGTTAAATGGCACAACTCCATAAAACTGAATAGTGCCTGGAATCAAACTCATGGATCACATCCCATTACTCAGACTTACCCTGTAAAAAAGCCTTGCATAATGGATTTTCATTGCAGCAGCTCTGTGCTGTATATATCCTACATGGGAAGTATTTTTGCCCAGAAGTTAAAAAGAGCTATTTTTACATGCAATAAAGACATTTTAAAATATCCATTTCCTCACCTTGTATGGGAAAAAATAAGTAAAAAAAAAAAACTACCAAATTTATCCAGCATCTTCCTTCAGTGGTTTTCTTTCAAATTTTATCTTCAAAGTGCACTATTTCTTAATGCATCATTCACATTTGTTTTATTAACTTTCTCAGTGAATAGACTTGCAACAGAAAAGTATATTTGCAGTAAAAAAGTCAAGTGGGTGAGAGAAACTACTTAGAGATTTCTTTTTCCCATAGTAAAGCATCATAGTATTTTCTCTTTAAGAAAATTTCTAATGACAATACAGATTGCAAATTCATTATTCCATTTCTAGAATGGTGAGTTTTTGATGGATTTTCATGAGTGCAGGAATGAGATAATAATTTCCTTTTTGAATGTGCAAGTCTGTGAATAAGAGATTTTTTTTAAAGTATTATTAATTGATTTAAAAGCATGCATACTTCCCTCTGCTGAGTCTTATATCTTGCTATTAGTCTTCCCTTAAAAATGTTTCCCTCAAAGGAATGAAAAAAAATAGGATTTTTTTCCACAGAAATGTTGATAATGTCATTTCCTCTCTCTGTTGCTGTAATATTAAATTGCTGCCATAGACCTGTATCAGTTTCACAAAGACAGTTTTATGTAACTGAGGCCAGCTGATTGCAAAAAGAAGCATGAAGCTGGCTACAATCAGATTTTAAGATACATTTCTATTTATATCCATAAAAATATAGACACACTATTTAAATTGTATGCAAGATAATTTTAATTATGGGCTGAATTTTTTAGCATTTTGATGTTTGAACAGTTCAGTTAAGGAAAAGTTTGCCTTGACAAAGAAGGCATTTTTTTGTGGTTGCAGATACAAGTTTTAACTTCGTGCAACCTGAAATAATGGGTTTGGCCAGTTTTTTGATGCTGTCTTACTTTTGTTTCCATCAAAGCAGCACTTATGGAAAGGAGGCACTAAAAAGAATTCGAGCACAAGATCCAGTTCTAATCTCTAAGATCATTTATGGATCCTTAATCCTTTATTTTACTGCTTGTTATTAACTCAGCTTATGCTATTTCTGTTTCATTGATGCAGAGAATTATTTACAGTGACACTGGTAACACCTGATATCTATAAATCTATTAGTTATGTTAACATCCAATTACATAATCAAGTGAATATAGGTGTGCCTGGAAAAGCATCACTAAAGAGTTGAACTCCGATTCACTGATATGAAAGGGAGCTTTGAAGTAAAAATCCCTGTGGAACCTGTGTTTTGTCATGTAATTTACCAGTGTGAGATAGTATAAAGAATGTACAAGACAGTATTACACAAACACAGTTCTCCAGAGTTCTCAAAAATACTTATTGGTTTGTTCCTACTAAACTGATAGAAATCCCCATTAGAAAATGACCTCATACCTGTCAGTTTTAAGTACTCTACACTTGTTAGAATCATGTTTAAGAAAGCGCAGGACCATATTGCAAAACTTAGGTTTCATCAGCACAGTGCATGGCAAACACTTTCAGTAAGTGTGCTTACTGTGCTTTTAAAACAGAGTTCTGAGTGTTTCAGAATGTGCAAAACTTCAAATAGAAGTGTTACCCATGATAGTCATCCTTAAAATATACTAATCCTTTTAATGAAAGCTATAGGAAAAAAAAAGCCTATTTCATTTTGTATTGCAGATAAAGTCTGATAATAGCAGTTCACTTCAGCAGGTCAGATGGTGCATTTTTAAGCACCCGTCTATACCCTACATAATATGCTTTCAGGTCTGAAATCTAACAGGATTTCACATATATTGAAATAACAAATCCCAATAAAACCACCCATATTCTTTATCTATTACAAGGCTTTCTTTGTAGGAAAAATATGGGATGCCCTTTTCTAAAATGATGGATTTAAATAAATATAAGTATTTTCCTTCAGATTGGCTTGGTTTGTACACTTAATACCTTTTCTTGATTCCAACATCAATAAATAGTAGGCATAAACATTTACAGCTCTTGGCACGCACGTAGTGAGAAATCCAGCTCATACTTTCATTTGTCAAGTGATTATTTCTGCCAAATCTGTTTTTTAACATGCAAAAAAGAGAATTTGTAGCTTTGAGGGTGCAAGGTAATCCTGTTACTATAGTAAAGTGTGGCTATGGCGTTAGAATGACATCGTAAATAGTGATGGAAAAATGCAGGAAAAAATGAGTTAAGTAGCCAGAGCGCAGACAGATCAGTCCCAATGTTTTACAGCCACCAGCAGTGCTCTGCATTAGTGTCCTTGACAGGAGTTAGGATTTTCCTGCTATACTTTGTATTACATTAAAATATACTTCTCAAATTACATCTTAACTGAATTATAACAATGTGGTGTACTTGGACTTGGGGTACTTCAAGATGATTCTTACAGTTTGAAAGATTTGAAATAATTTCAGTGATATCACTGTTCTTTGGATTTAAACGAGTGAAGACCACTACCAATGGTATTGAGTTCTAACACACCACACTGTGTTTCCAGTACAATAATATAACTTCAGTAGTTATGCTGCTACAGATGCATCAGGTATTTGCATTTGTGCATCACGCATCTGTGCATATACACAGCTGAAGTAAGAGTAAGAAAAGCATAAGACCTGTTCTTTTAACTTCCAAAAGCAGCTTTTCATGGACTATTCATTGCCAACTACATGCACTGAAAAATTCTGAAACTATTAACTGGCTGCAAAACCAAAATCCTTACATTCCTCAAACCTTTCTCTCCCTGTAACCACCATCAAGGTGCAAATAGCATTTTAATCCTTCAGCTTGACTTCCTTCTGGTTAGGGTGGACTGTCTTTTGCGGGAAGATAAACATGAAGTGCAAATTGTTGAAGCTACACTTTCAAGTTACACTATGAGTACAGAATAACCCCAAATCTATTCTGTAGGCCAGGTGATCAGTATGTACATGTACTGTCACCCTGATCTGTATGGTGGGCCATTTTGTCAAAACCATTTGCTTGGAATCAAATTTCTAATATCCTGCAACAGAGTAATCAGGTTTTATACATGTGTATCACAAGAATTTCGCTCCCTCACTTCAAACGTCCTTAATAACTTGTTCTAATTTAGCCCAGAAAAACCTTGTTCAAGCCCTTTTACCACTACTGCTACAAAATGTTCTCAATATTTCAGTGGGGGAATCAGAATTCATTTTTTGTAGGTTCCCAAAAACCTCCTTTTCTAGGCTGCACTTCATAGTGGGAAAAATACAGAAAAGAGCAAATACTTGAGGTAAAATATTAACCATTAAAAGATTGTAAGAAACATTCAAGTAGAATGAGTGTTCTTAGAAATAAAAAGCAGTTTTGGGAAAGAGCAGTATCTAGAAATTTCTGTCCTTGCCAGCGGCTCCTTCAGCCAGTCATACTTTACTTAGTAAATAGCAACCTTCAAGAAACAAAGTGAAATATTCTCTGGTAGCCAGACTATCAGGAGAGTCATTGATTATAGATACATGATAACATATTTTTTCAAATGTAGAAGGCCACTATAGTTTTTACTAATGTTTAAAAAAGTCAAGGGAAGGAGAAGGAGCCACAGAAGTGGCATTAGCAGCATTCATAATCCATTTTGCCATGGAAACTGCTGCACTGTGGAATCCCAGTCTGCTGTAAGCACAGGTTTCTAAGAAAAGCCCAGTAGACAGCTGTTAGAAGGCTATCAGAGCAATTCATAATGCTGGTGATAGGAGGGTGATTAACTTCCTCATCCTCTTCCCTCTTTATCAGTAAATCATGGCCCACTGTTAACATGTTGCTTTTTCATGGTAAGTGATTACTGAAATTTTCTTACCAAAACTCTGATATTCAGAAAGGGTTAAAAAAACCCCAACAAAACACCATGCATCTTTTCAATAGCATCCCTTACTTCAATAGCTTGTGCCACTTTGTTTACCTCCTGAAATATATCCTTGAAATTAAGTATGTACACTTAGCATGTGGCAGCTGCCAAATCATGGGAGATGTTTCCCACTAAAACTGTCACTGCATTAATGACAGTGAGTACCTTAGAAAATAGATTCTTAAAAATAAGGTTATGTTTGTGCTTCCTCTGAATAGGAGCTAGTGTAATTACCCATCCTACAAGGAACACTACAATAAAACACACCAAAGGCAATGACTAGTTTAAATTAACTGATTTCGCTGAGTGAATGAATCACAGAGCCTTCTTTCTGACCTTGTCCTACAAAGTGATATGCCTAAACTTCTGGTAATAGGCAGGCATGAAAAGTCACATCGCCTGAGATGCCACCCATTCTAGGCCCATAAGTAAATAACCCTCCAATTCCATAAGTGTACAGAAATATCTGGTGGAGACAGCTGTTTGAGAGACACTACACGTAACAGTATACCATACAAAAATTGTTTCAGCAAAAGGCTTCACATGCAAGAAGAGAAAAACTAGTCAAGATTCTGCTAGAAAATTATGACTACATATAAAACCTAGTCATTGAAATACAGTTATTTGATGAAGGACTGCTGAGAAGAAATGCTGAAATAAAGTTCAAGCATGCTTATGGACAGAAAAAGTACACGCAGCTGTGCAAAACGTGATGGTCTACAGAGAAAGGGAGACTTAGGGAAGTAACTCACTTATATGGTGTTACTTTATTCTTTATTCTTAGCAATAACAGATCTCCAGCTGAGCTCTGACTTCTCAGGAAGGCACAGATGTGCTGGGGCAGAGATTCGTTGCTGGCTTGGCGAGAGAGATTCAGTAAGTTGGGTAGAGCAGGGACTTCAGTGAGAATGAGACTGATGCTGCTCTCATCTTCCAGCAAACACTGGAGCTCCACAACTCTGAACAGCCTGGGTTTTTCTGCAGAACTAATATACACCTTTCTCCCTGACCAGTCCCTTGTAGTCTGTATAAGTATTGCATGAGGGGTACTCAGGCTGAGCTGAGGGACAGACAGATGAAATACATCCAGGCAGATCTGAGGGAATGGAGGAAAGATGTCCCTGTTGTTTTAATATGATCATGAGGAGAGTTATTTTCTGTACTGTTGTGTGCTTTCAACATAATTTTGCTTTCAGGTCTCAGTATTTCATGGTAACAAAAACAAGTTCCGAGAGGGTGGTTTTGTTTGGTACATGAGTGTTTGTTTATAGGCAAGTACAAACAAGGGGACTGAGACATGAACATTTGACAGAAATGTAATGAGATAGAAAAAAGAAGGATCATTAAAATGTCACTTTTACAGGAAGGGAGTTAAACTGAGATGAGAGGCTCAGCCTGGACATCAAGGAAATCCTGCCTACTAACATGCAAATAGGAGAATGGTCATCCAGTGGAAATCCCAAAAGCATAGAGCTTTCTTATTTTGCAGTGTAGACTGTCCAAGTAATAGGAAAGTGATTCTGCATGTAAAGGGGATAAACGAAAGGGCTTGTGCTTGGTGGGGGGGGGACTTTTTGTTCATTTGGTTTGGATTTTTTTTTGACTTTCAATATTACTTGTTCAAAGCCAAGTAAGCTTTTGGCTGAACACTCACTATAAGTTCCTCCAGTTTTATATCAAGAATAATCTCTGTTCAGAGCTCTGACTTCTCAGGAAGGCACAGATGTGCTGGGGTAGAGATTCATTGCTGGCTTGGAGAGGGAGTTAAAGTTATTTGTTTCTCCAATCAAGTATTCTTGATTAGAATACTTGATTGGAGAAACAAATAACTTTGCAATATTGATTTATTATCTTTCAGAGCCAATCCTAATACTTTCTTTTTATTATTTCAGGGTGCAAGTTGAATTCTATATGAATGAAAATACATTTAAAGAGAGACTAAAGCTCTTCTTCATCAAAAACCAAAGATCAAGTAAGCAGTGGGATTAATTTCTGTTAAGCGTATTTGTGATACTTTAAATAAAATCAAATTCAGTTGAAGGCAACAGTGAAATTATTATTAGTTTTCTTCTGAGTTAAAATACTTGAACATAATGTGCTTATGCAGGATCAAACAATTAGTGATGTCACAAAGTGTTTAACAAAATTTTTTTTTTTCTGTGTTGTGTTCAAGTTGACTAATTTGCATTGATCTGGCAGCAATGCTTATTGACAGGTCGCGACCTTGTGACTAGGAAAGCAAAGACACTTAAGATGGTAAAGGAAAAAAGCTGCAAAAGTACCCAGCTTTTTGAAGTGTTCTATTTTATTAAGTATTCCTAAAATGTAAAACTTTATCTGCACTGAAAAAAAATAATTTGGAACAGGGACTATTGGGGATGCGGTACTGCAGAAATGTAGTCCTTGTCATTAGCCTGTAGTCTAACTTAACTTACCGTCTTAACAATATAGTCTAACCTAAATGTATCTTCATTGACATATGTGCTTAAGTCATCAGCCATCATGGAAGAGAATAATGTGAAGGAACTAAGATATTAATCATTTTAAATACATCCATACAGCCGGTCCGAGGTGGGAAACATGGAATATTATCCAATCTTGGTTAGAATAGTGGAGTTCATAGGTCAGAAGGGCAGTAACTGACCTCAATTTTCTTCTGTGTAGCAGGCTGAAGTTACCTCTGTTTGCCTTTCATATGTAAAGAACTAAGATTACAATAGATTTATACATAAAGCTTTTAGACTACAAAGAATACATTTTGTCCTTTGTACAGTTGAAATTGTTTCATGGTTTCATGTCTGGAAAAAGACAGAAAAAAGAAAAGAAAGAAATTTTTTGATGTCCCAGACTAATAAAATTGGGGAGACTAGATCAATCTTTTAAAAATAAGACATACCAAAAAATCTTCTGTCTGTAAGAACTAGCAATAAATAAATATTAGCTTTACATCACAGAACCTGATATTTTTATTGGCTAAGTTTCTTCAACTTTTCAAGTGTAGGAAAAAAAATATTCCTCTAAAAGGAAAGAAAAAAGAAAAAAAGTCACTGGGCTGTGAATAACTGACATTTTCAGTATGGGCTTTGGCATTAATTGCTGGTTTTAAGCTAGAGAATCAGGTTTAACAAAGCTTCCAGAGGTTCGTCCATGGGGAATGCCCATAGGACACACATGGGAAATTCATCTTAATTCAGGTGCCTAAATAGCACGGAAATGATGTGGATAGCCATCAGAGCACTGAATTAAACAAGAAAAATCCCCATGCCAAGGTAGGCAGTATTAGTAAGTCCAAACACTCCTGCTGCTTACGCAGATCTTGGTTCTTGTCCACATGCTCAGAACCAGAATCTTCCCAAAGAAAGTCTCCAAAAAGCTGCTGCTGACACAGTGACCTGCCTCTCAGTCATGTGTACTCGTTCAGTCCTCTATTGAAACAGGAGTCGTCTCTTGCCCAGAGGTACCAGGGAGCTGATAAACAACGATAATAGATTTTAGGCAGTGTTCAGTGAGAGCACTAAAAACCTTCCTTCACATATTAAAGATGGACTTGCTGTCATTGAGAAAAAAATTGCCAGTAGGATCAGCAAATTTTTTGGGTAGTGTAACTAAATCAAACCAGTTCACCAAAAAAGTTTTTGATAATATCATGTGGTTTTACCAACCAGAGCAGTCAGGTCTAGTATTTATAAGAATTTTCTATAGAATACTATCCTGATCGAAATGACATATGGGCCAGTAACTTGAAATATCACCTCTTTTATAAATTATTATCCTTTTTTAAACTCACTGATAAAAGAAGCCTTCAGCTATGTCTCATGTCAATCTAGTTCCCACTCAGTCTTCTGCAAGCAAATGTCTAATCAAATTCAAACAATGTATGAAAAAATATCTTACAAAGGTTTCACTCAGCACTCTTCCCAAAGAAAAGGAAAAAAAAAGAGTGAAAGAAAAAATGACCTAGTCATAAAAGCATGACTTGCTTGTACTTGCCAGGACCAAACACTGCATTATCACAGGCAACAATAAGTCTCAAAGGGAAAAAATAAGTGAAGTTTCAAGTCAGTGAGGAGGGAATAAAGGATAACTATCACTAGGATATGAATTATTAAGGGTATATTTTGGTGCAGCTCCTAAAGCCAGCTGCCACTGAAATGATTTTGCTGAAAATCAACGATACATTAGTGACTTACGGGAAAGGAACAATGGGAGGTGATTCTGAAATCCTCACCTGGTATCTGTCACTCTGTTTAGACCAACTCTCTAAATCTGACATTTAATCTACAAAAATGCTTGCAAGGAGAGCATCAAGAATTTATAATAGAAGTGAAAGGCACAGTCAGAAGTGGTAAAATATAATGAATCAATCCATACTTAAAAATGCCTGCAAGAACAGCAACTACTCGTTTAAACTGAGAAGGAAATGTTAGGATTTGACATAATTATATTTAGTTCACAAAACAAATAGATTTTGAAATACTATTATCAATTCTTCTTTTAAGTAAGACGAGTATGTAACAACTTGGTTACATAGACATAGTGAAATTGCATTCCCATTAAACAGTACATAACTGCATAACAGTGCATGATGACTGGAGCTGAATACAAGTTTCAGGCACTACTCATATTCAAAACATAGAAATACTCTGTGCCAATGACCTTGCTACTTGAGCAATCTGTCTCTGAATGAAGAAAAAGAAATTAAGTCAAGCAGACCATGTTGATCCATTGACAGCATGTGAAACACAGAACAAAAATAGGCAGGAAGCAAACAAATATGAAATGCTTCCTTTGTACCAGAATAATAATTGAAAACCTGTTTTACTTGCCTTCTGTAGTGTTTGTGCCCCTCCTTCCCACATTTGAAATCCTACATCGCTGTGATAGTGGAACGCATGCAGTGCTTCAAACTCACACGTGAATCCCCAGCTAGGAGGCTGCAGAATCTTTCTACCAGAAAAAAATGCATCTGTTAGGTTGCATTAATTATCCAAACAAGGGTGGCTGCATATGTTACTAACAGCTGAGGCACACTGAGCAAGGAGAGGTGACCCAGGATAGACATGAAGCCTGTTCTTCCGTGTTTGTATTTTAATAACTGACCCAATCACCTACGCTACAGAACCTGTGCTTTGCCTTGCTTTTTAAACAACCCCAGCCATTAGATGCACTCCTTAGAGATGCTGACTGGAGCCCTTAGATGAAGGCATGGCTGGTTTGAAAACCCTGCCTCCCATTCTCTGAGAGAGAGAACAGCCATTCCTATGGAGATACCCAGAGCCTGAATTCCAGTTCTATCAGAACTAAGATTTGAGAGTTAAGGATTTAGGGTAGCAGGCTGGAGCATCAGTCTGATGTATTTATGTAGCTTTTAATCAGAAAAGAACCGTTCTCTTTTGACATTTAAACCAACATATAATTCCAAAGGATGGTTAGAAACCAGGCCGTTATCAATGCAGAAAACAAGTGTTTCACACCAAGAATAATATTTACAAAGCTAAGAAACAGGAGAAAAACAACAGACTTCTGTACTTGCCCAAGAAAGTTAGACAATACAAAATCGGTAAGCCTTTTTTTGTTTGTTTAGGATTAGGGTTCTTTTTAAACATTATCTGCTTTTCTAGTTGTAATAGCCTGGTTGTTAGGGCAACCATTCGTATTCCAGCAGACTTCTACAAAAGGCTTAGGACAAACAAATAATTCATGTTTTCTTCAGCAACAATTTAAAGAAGCTGCAAATCAGGATCATAGCACTGACCGAGTCAAATAAGAGGACTTCACTCCTTCACTCCCTCCCCTTTACTCCTGTTGGGGAATAAAAAGTCTGTGGCTAATTACTCTTGATAGAGGAGCAGGAATCCTTAGGTTAATGTTCTCAAGCCAAATTGCCAGTAACAGCTGTGGGACTTCGCACAGACCACAGGATTTTTACCCTTAGTTCACAGAAACAAGGTGCTGTAAAAGTCCATCCATGTGTGATAACTGCAGCTTCACAGTTGAAAGTAATAAGCATTTTTATGTAATAAACCTAAAGATTTCACTCAGAAATTGCATGATGAAATATTTAAGAATCCATTTTCTATTTTTCTGTGTTTGTAGTTGATGGAGTTTTAATGGAAAAGGAGCTAAAAGACATAAAACTGATTTATCAGTTTTATCTGTGAGGTGCCGATTTTGAACTTAGGACTGAGTAAAGTTAAAAAAAAAAAAAGTAGTATTAGCATAAAATGATTGTGATTCACTCCTTAGAAGGGAATGTATGCACACAGCTTTGAGTTTGCATTATTTGGGTAGTTCTTAAACCACAGAAGTAATTACATTGAGTTTAGCAGACCTGCTAGAACATCTCAATGTTTACAGGGTCTGTAGAACAAGTGGTTGATTCAATTCAGTTGTGCATTCAGGCTGACTTTTAGATGTCCTGATTCTTAAATGCATAGTTATTCAACTTCAGCATTAAATAACACCAGTTTAATAATGTTTTATAAGCTGGGATAGAGGTAATATATTCTGTATGTGAAGCTACTGTATGAAGACTTTTTTAGATATTAATATTTAAATGCTTGCCACTGCATTATTGTTGAAAGTATGTCTTCTCATGTTGCTGTGTCCTGTATCTCAAAAGCAGTGTGTAGTTCTGGTTCCTCTCCCAAGAAAGTGAACTTTTCAAACTACCGAAACCCAAAGAATGGCATCAGTAAGGATTAACAGCATAGAATATCTTTTTAACAAGTGACTGCATAGTTCTTTACATTAAAACAGGCTGAGTCTTAGCCCAGACTGGTTATATAGACATTTGCTTTTTACTACAGGACTGTTATAGTTCCTTTTAGTTTTACCTTGAAGGTTGGTGAAACTTTAAAAGCCCTGGACTTGCTTCAGTATTTTCTTTTCTTTTCAAACTAGGTCTGAGAATACGATTATTCAATTTCTCTCTCAAGCTACTAAGCTGTTTCCTGTACATAGTTCGTGTGCTCCTGGATGATCCTACACAAGGACTTGGATGGTAACCTTTGGGGTTTTTTCCTCATTTCTGCTCTCAAAGCATTATTTAAGTTACAAGAAATGAATTAATGAATACATGAAGGATTTGTTTTATGTCTTCCAGATATTTTGAAAGAATTACAAAGCTCGTCTTACTTTGTGAATGGAAATAAGAACTAAGATAATATTATTTTTTCAGTTTACCACTAAGATCATCCTGGCTCTCTCCTTAGATATTGTGCATCAGATGTAATTGTGCAAACATATATTTTAGATGTAATATTACATAGCATTTCTATGTAAGATTGCAAATGTCTGATTCCCAGTTTATGCAACAATTCTTTTCAGATTCTGCTTTAATAATATTACTTAAAACCCCAGATCCTGGAAATGGACAGACAAATAGATGAAACTGAGTTTTCATGCAGATGATATTGATGATAATTTTCTAGCCTTCTGCTTTCTTTAAAGACTTCAGAAGAGTGAGCCCAAAAGTACATTCTTTACTCACCATGATTTATGGGTACAATGCATGATTTAGCACACCCTGAATTGCCAGTATGGTATTCTATATGACCTTTTTTTTTAATGTGCTACACAATTAATCACCAAATGTAGAAGAAATTATAATTTATTTAATCTTGTACTTCTGTTGTATTTGTATCCCGGGAATATTGAATCTCCTCAATTTTTAATGCTAATAAGCATCACATTTTGTTAATGTACTTCCTTTCACTTGATTTGATTCTTTTGTCCTTAAATGCTGAAAGAAGCAAAGCACATAAAATACTAGGCTTAGGATGATAGAACCAACAGTCTTCATACAATGTTAGGCAAGGGACAGAGTTGGATATCTCATTTTAATATTTGGATATCAGTTAAATCTAGTAAGGGTAAAACCAAAAAAAGCTAATGCACAGGAGTAATACTCTACTTTACATGAATGAAATCCAAAGCAAAGAGAGGTAAAGAATATTTGTTTTATTCAGCAGTGCATGAGAGAAGGATACGTGAATAGGAAGTATGGAAGACTCATTTGAGATTTTTTTTGGTCAAAATTTATCATGAGAAATTGTAAGATCTGAAAAAGGGCCATGAAGAAATTTCCCTGTAAAACAAGACCAGTAAAAAACTACTTTTGACTCTACATGTATCTTAGAATGTCTCTTCAATAAGAGGAAACAAGCAGTAAGTTTTCATGAAAAGTTGTGGAGAAGAGGAAACCCATCCTTAGAAATTTAGCCACATTAGCTACTCAGGCACTTAATGTTTTCTCTCTAATCACGGTTTCTGGCATGCTGCAATTCTTTCATTATGAGACTTCTGGTGAGCCCAAATGAGTATTTTGTACGGCATGGTTCTGTCTGGGTGTGCAGGACAGGTTAGAATATCGGACCTTGTGCCAAATATGCTTCTGTATTTATATGCAAAGATGCATATTCATATACATCTGCGGACTGCTGAGTGCCTCACACCTTTCCTGGCATGTCCTTCAATCCAAGTGTTTTACAGTTCACCAGAGAGTGTATTTATATTTTCTATACATGTTATTCCCTTACATGGTGGTGTGGTACATCTAAGAGAGTAGTTGGTGTGTTCTGTCTCTGAACAACATTTGTCTGCCTGAGAAGATTCAGGTAAGTCCTTCTGCCTGCTCACTAAGGCCCTAATCTTAGAAGCCAGTCAAACAAATGGCACCCCATTAATGCCCTAGAGATCCTGAGGACTTGATACCAAAACTCCTGCTTGAACGCATTCTTATGATGTGGTGATATGAAAGAAAAAATAATTTCTAGGTACTACGTCACAGCTCAGTGAAAGAAACTACTTGGCATGTTGAGAGCATGGCCACAGAAGATGTTTTCACCTCGTTGGTTTTAAAGTGACAAATCTGGGAGGAATTCTTTTCATCAGATTTATTTCCTGTTTCTCAGAAATGCCTGCACAAGTTGGTGCCTTTCATTTACTCCTTCAGGCACAGCGGGTGTACAGGAAAGAGCTTAAGACATAAAGCATCCTTATTAATGGGTACAATTCAGCACTCACAGTTGGTACAAATACACAAAGGATGAGCAAGGATATTTGTCCTCATTTACAGATTTTATATTCCCACATGCTTATATGACCATTTAAAAGGAAGATTTGTGCCAGCAATTAAAGGCAAGATAACATCGTGTGTGTAATGGCCAATATTTTTACTTGGGTATCACCAGTTTTGTACTTGAAATACTGGTGCATGCATCTCCAGCCCTCCTCACGTCTTCAAAAGAGGCTATCAAGTGTAGTTTGCTGCAGTCTGTCCTGTTGAGAATGTGCTCTTTGTATCACAGCCTATCCAAGGGATAAGATTTCTAGGGTCTCCTTATCTTCAGTATATATTGTGTACTTAGTTCAGCTTTACAAGGGAACATTTCAGTTTTCTTGTTTTTAGATTTGAAAAGAAATCTTTAAAAAATATAACCTGGAATGCTTCATAGTCCTTTATCTACAGCTATGGAACACATACAGCAGTACTTTCTAAAAGTTACTTTACTTTTAAAAATGTCTCTATTGATTGTCTTGGGTTATAAACTATTGCATGCATTTCATGGACCACTTAGTGATGTAATTACTATCCCTTTCCTCCCATATGTTTCTATGGCTGTGTTCCCATACACATTTGCTAATGGAAATGGACTTTGCATGGATGGTGTGGCAACTATCAGTAAGGAGTTAAACCGGAGTTGTTCCAATCAAAACTACACACCTGGAACAATTGATTGGTGAGTTTCTAAATTAAAACAGCAAACCAAAAGTCCACAGAATAACGGGAAGGGAACACAGGAAGACAAATCCATTTCCGTCTGGAATGGTGGCATTTTAACATCTAGTAGGGATGTTTCTCCAAATTTCTAGCCATTACTTATATTTCTGAATGTTCAAACTGCATTTAGTATTTTGGTTCTTTCTCTTGATTGCAAAGTGAACTGCTGGACTGGATGCTGGTGTGAGATCTGGGTTCCATCAGTGCTGATACCTTGCAGAAATGAAAAAGGACACCCTTAATTTAAACCCCAGTTCTGAGTAGCAGTGAATGATTAACAGGAAATTATTGTGCCATTGAGAGTGTCCCATTCCAGTGGTGCTCTATCAAGTGCCTATTAGTGTTGATAGGATTCTGCCAAGATATGACAGCCCCTGAGAGTTAGATACCATTTATATTGTTATACAGATACCAAAATGTTCACACAAAAGGACTGTCAGTTTCCCACAGGAACCTAATGATTTACTGAAATACAAGACATGTCAATACTCAGTAGATAGCTACCGATTTAAAGTTTTTATTACTGAGATTTTTTTTCAGTAAGTCTGCTCTATATTCCATTCACATGTACAACTTTTTTCTTCGTTTGAAACACCCGATTGTGATTAATTTCATATTTACTTCCTTACTATAATGAACAGGTCTCCCATTATTTGGGTGAATCGAAGCTTACCTCTGTGGGGATTACAGGTAATATGTAAATGTCCAATCAAATCATTTCCATGTAACAATTGCAGATGATACTGATTTACAGAACTGTAGCAGTGTTAAAGGATACTTGGAAATGTTGATGTCAGCAAGGAAATCTTGAGCACCAAGTATAGCAAAAGCATAAAGATCAGCTGATCTGTACTGATTCTCTCTGTGAAATGTGTTTTTTTACTAAGAAAAAACTTACCAGCTAAGTTTCCAGGTTGGTTATACCATTATATTCTCTCACCATGATTGTTACAATGCCAATCTAATGACTGTATTTCTACATAGTTCACAATTTTCTAAAGGAAGAAGCCCTTGAAAATACCTTTAGAATATGCACAGTTTGAGTAATTTTTGACCTAGTGTGCAGATAACTTCATTAAATTTAATTTAAAAATACTGACATATTTATTGCCTATGTATACCGTCCTTTTCTAATAGGTCTATTTGGTAAGGGTAGGAACTTACTTGAAAATAAAGCCTGTTTATCCAAAAGTAATAATTATGTGGAGAAGCTGATATATTTTGATTGCCTTTTAAAATAATTTTGTATATTTTAATAGTTTCCCAATTCATAGCATCTTTTTTACTTCTAGGTAAAGACACTGTGCACCCTTCAGAGTTTTCAGCTGTCAGGAACATTAATTTAAATTTAAAATCCTGAGGCTCCAGCCTTATAGAATCCATCTTGATGGAATATTCCCATGATACATGTTAAAATACAAATAATTTCTATGCAAAGAACTGAAGTAAATATCTATGTAGATTTAAGTATTTTGTTTTACTATTTTGATATTTGACTATTTAGATATTTTGAACCATTTAATATATACACTAACTACATAGAATCTAATTGGAGGCTGGTAAATTGAGCTCAGCTGCATTTAAATCTTAAAATCAATAATTACTCATCTGTATCATTTCTGCTGCTTTCAACTTTCTGCATTATGTACAGTAAGAAAAACATTTCCTTTTTCACAAATTCATAACATCTTCACAAGAAAGTAGAGTTGACTGACTTTACTTATTTACAGCTTCCTTCTCTCTCTGTCATGTGGGAAGATTTTGGTACTGTTTAGGAATAAATGAAACTCAGAAAAATAAAAATATCTAAGCTTCAAGCAAAATGCTTTTAGCTGAGAGGTTATCAGAGGATTCATGGAAAAGCTGTTTCGTATAATCTTTTATTTTCATTGTAATATTAATATCTATTTTCTAGAAGCTGGTATTAATACACATATTTTTGCACTTCACTTAAGGTGTCTGTGGCAGTAATAAGTCTCTTTGAAACTCTGCTGCTAAGTTATCTAAGCTACAAGGTAAGTACTCTTGTTACTTTTAGGCAGAATTCATTAAAAAATAATGAGGTAAATGTTTCAATCTAAAGTTTATGTACCCGTGCCCATGGTGGTGTACAAGCAGGAGCTGAGAAAAACACACTTTTTGAGGATGGCATATTGTCACACGGGCTGCCCTGTTTCCCAAATTTATGAGCAAACTCTAATATCTAAAGAGTGGAAGTCATCAATTAAATGCTCATTAGTTTCCATTGTCCACTGGCACACTGTAATTTGAAAACACGTTCTCAAAAGTGACCTTGATTTTTTGACACTGATTTTTCAGTTATGCAGTTTTATTTGTCTGTCCATAATGTATTGGACACAATTGTCATTGATGTCAAAGCTGTAGCTACTCAATACATAAAATTCAAGATGTAGCCCTCTACAACTGTGCACAGAAGAACTAGGCCAAGACAATACTTAAAAAACAACAACAAAAAAGATATCTACATACTTGTGTTATCTATCTGTGTGATGCTATTGAAATATCTTTTCAAAATGTCTTGAAATAATTCGATGTAAAGTGTATTTTTGTATTTGCATTCTCCTTTAAAAGTTATTTTTTTCTAATATAATTTTTGAGTTTTATTCATTCCATTTTGTTTTGTTCTATCTCTGCATTTTTAGTATCTTTAGGAGAAAAATACTAAATGCATTTGAAATAATTTACCAAAGAAAATATGAAAGAATTTGGTTTCTAAAGCTGAAAATATCTTGAGGGGATAATCTTTTTTTTTTGGTATTATATTTTGTATTACTGAAATTCAGTAGCTATCAGAGCCACCACTGAATTTAGAGACTTGTATTTTCATGTGCTTATTGAGTGATTATGGCATAAATGTTTTCCTTAGTGCCCAATAATGCTAAGAGGCTTGCAGTTGTCTGCTGTCTAAAAATTCTTCTTAATCCCTGGAGCATATATTATTTAAGGGTTGGGGCAGAAGTGGTCCAGAATTTACATCCTGGTGGCAAAACAACAAAGGGCAATCACAGTTTGTGCTGTTCCTGAGTTTGTTGGGCAGCACTTAATCCTCATCCATTCTGCTTGTGATTTGCATCAGTTTCAGTGGGTACAAAAGATGAATTCTTGGAAAATCGGCTTCCACGAGAGTTACTCATTAGTGTGTGATGGATGGAAAGCTCCACTACCCTGATTTGCTCCATACACCTGTCACAGAGGATAAGGCAATTTTGTGATTCCACTCCCCATAAGAGAAAGAACTGAAGGACTAATCTTAGGAAAAATGAAATTTGTCACTCGCATCAATCCACTTGATATGCAAACACCTCCTTCCCTCTGGTCCTGTTTTCCTAGTTTTACACCATTCTCTTGAAGCTAAGAATGGTGTTATTTCACCTGCTGTAAGGCTTTTCTGCACAGCCAAGGTGACCAAAGGTGCTTTGGTTCATGTAAATCAGTGACAGATTACTTATTTTATGGAATCGTTTTCAAAACTTTCACAAATTAGGTAACTAATTTTTACAAGTCAGACAATTAACGAGTCAGAAAACAAGAATAAGATGATTGTGTTTGCATTGGATTGCACATTACTAGGATTTCGCAAATAACCTGTAAAATGAATAAAGCAGTCACTTGAGAGAATACTCCAAAAGATTGCTCTTTCTGATACCTGGTTCATGACATATGAGAAATGATTCAACCTGCAGAATAATGAGGGCAGAGTAGCATGTCACGCTACTATGATATAGTGAATTTGCATTTTTTATAGCTTTTAAATGGAGAGGAGTACAAAGGATATAGCCCTGCTGTGATGCTGATCACTTGGATCCAGGAATGGAAGATTTGCAATCTGCATTCTCACAGCCTAAAGTATTACATGAGGGTTTGTCCTTGGCCAGAATTCTGAAAGATGTCTACATCAAAAATCTCCATTGTCAAAACTTGCCACAGACATCTGGCAATCCTGGTGCTCAGGCACTCTCAGGGCTTTGAGCAGCACCATACATTCTCACTGCAGAAGGCAGTTTTGCAGAACTCATGATGCATTCCCATGTGGAAGCCAGAATCCTACAGCTGCACACATCCCTAATTACCTGGAGCGCATCCATACCGGCATTTTGCCTGCACAAGTAAATTATGTGACATTTCTTTATAATGCACAGGAGGAAACTCCTAACTTTAAAAATTAGGAAATTTGTGAAATCGCACAATGATTTAGTTTGAAAAATCAGATTTGATTTTGATTTTCCCCTTCATACAAAACCCCCTCAATTTACAGCCTCATAATTTCACTTGTATGTCTGACTCCCACCAATTGCAATTACACAGAAGACAATAATCTCTGTCCCTGAGGTATAGTGGCCTCCAGATATGAGGAGTTAAAAATGGATAGAGAATTTTATATGATACGGAGTTTGTATTTAATTTTCAGTGGCTGTATCGGCTGGTTATTTTTTCAGGGAAGATAAACATGTCATTGCAAATGAAAATATAATGCTCTACTGGAAATTTTTGTAATAATGCCATGGTATGTGCTACACTATTATAACATTACCTGTGATAGAGTCCTGATTCATAGCATTAGTAAAGCTGTAAGTCACTGAAGTTCAACTACCTTATTTTTTTAATATGTGGATTTTCATCCCAACATTTAATCATTCACAGCCACTGCGCAGATTTGGAAAAAAAGTAGAATTATTCCCATCCAGTTGCTAGCAGTAAGCAAATTAAAAGATCAATACCACTTCACTGAAATATGTGGGAAGACCTCTCATTTCATGGAAGCAAGATCAAGTTTCAAAAAGCCTTGAAGTGTTCTGAAGTGTTGGTGGCAGAAACAGAGAACTTGATATTGTAGTCCTAGTTCAGATATTAAACACTTGATTTCTTCCTTAATTCCCTCTCCAAAACAGTTGGGAAAGGAAAAATACAAAGTAAAGATAAAAGATAAATGCAAAGGATGACAGGAAGGAAATTTAAAAGTATGTATCTTTTACTCGGGAAGTACATTATGATAAACTGTAGGAAAAAAGGATCCACAGTGATCTGTATTCTATATTCGCATTCCTTACGTGTTTAAATCTTAGGTGAATGATATTCCTGAACTTCAGGTTTGGGAGAGACTCCCTGTGTTTCATTGGAATATCACATGTGTTTCTTATCAGAACTGTTTGTAAGCAGACTGTGACGTGGGTTTTTTTTCCTTTTCTTTGAAGGGAAATATCTGGGAACAAATTCTGAGAATACCCTTTCTCCTGGAAATAATTAATGCTGTCCCTTTCATCATCACGGTAAACATATTTGAATTAATACATTTGCACATTGCACTTTTACAGCTGCACAAATACTCTTACTTTTTTAAAGTAAATTTTATTCTTATTTGGATGATGAGTTTGTGCCTATGGGAACAGAATTTTGCCAACAATTAGATGACAGTTTGCTACTGGAGTGAAGTCATACTGGTAACTTTCCACTTCCTCCTCCAGGGCACAAACAAAACCAAAACCCTCTAAATCCAACTACAGCACAATCAATAAAATAAACCAGCTGGTTATAAAAATGTAAGAATCACTCATGTCTGCAGTGAAAACAGTGTTCCTATTTTATCTAATTATCTTGCATGTGGTTAATCATGAAGACAAAAATGTTATTTAAAGCCAAATCTCACGCTAGAAACACATTAATAGTAAGTATTTTTCCGAAGTGTTTCATTACTGCTTGAATAGTAAAGCTCTATTCCTCATCAGAAGAGCTTCTAATGAATTTGTTAATTTTTCTTTCAGATTTTTTGGCCAGTCCTAAGAAACCTGTTTATTCCTGTATTTTTAAATTGCTGGCTGGCAAAGCATGCTTTAGAAAATATGATTGTAAGTATGCAAAGGAAATAAATATTCTAGAGTTGTATTTTTTAGTATATTGTCTTTAGGGGGATTTTGGCAGTACAGTCCAACCCTAATAGGAAGCTAACCAGATCTTTATTTGGATTATACAAATGGTCAAGCATTAAACTGCTTTCTGCATCAAAATTAGAAAAAAGTAAGACATGAAATGAAATCTCAATTAGTATAAATTGTTACTGTGCCAATAAAGGAAATGACAGTGGATGGTTCTTTTGCTACTCTGCCATTCATACACAATTGCAGGGAACTCAACTGTTGGGCCATAATTGGGCCTTGCAGCCTATAATTTGTAAGCTAGACATGAGCAGACCTCAAGGCAGCTTGCAATAGGATCAGAATTGTGCTGGGATGAACAAAGAACTACTTAAATAATCACAGAATCACAGCTGGCACTTCTGCTCTGTCTATATTAACAGCAAACTCGTAAGTGCATTTGAGTGACTGCATTGCTATCAGGGTATAATTCCTCTACAGAATCCCATCCTGAATTATTATTAAACCCCAAAATAATACCTATTCTCCATTGATACAGAATGATCTTCACCGAGCCATCCAACGCACACAGTCCGCAATGTTTAACCAAGTCCTCATTTTAATATCTACCTTATTATGTCTCATCTTCACCTGGTAAGTGGCCAAATCTCCTCTGTTTTTGTTATACATGTTGGCTTCTCTCTCTCTTCTATGTGGTGATAAAACAGGCCTGATGGAAACCATGCAGTGAAATAAGAAGGGTGAAACACTTCCAGTGAAAGTGCTAACTAGCACCTGTACTACTGGGGTCTGGATGCACTGGGTTTGGAAACTGAATGTGCATGCACGGGAAAAGGAATCCTTCTCACTCTAAGGAAGGAAATACAGATGATGCAAAAAGACGGGATAAAGCAGGGGAAACTTTGCATATGTACCAAGAGTGCAACCTCAGGGGAGAAGTCACTCACATGTGAAGAGTACAAACAGAAGTACATTGACCCACACCAGGGTCACCTTCCTCTGACTGCTGGGACAGAAGAATGTGCAGTGTCTTAGCTGTAAGACTTTGAGTCAGGTTTCCCTAAGGATTACAGGGGATAGCTGTTAATAATACAGATTACAGACAGTGTAGAATGTATTAATCTAGAGTACTGATGGTACTGGATGGTAGGTTCAAGCAACTAAAATGTATTACTCTGAAGAATGTTTTGCTGCAGGACCTGAAAAACTTAAATTTACATCCACAGGAAACACCACTTGATTGCCCCATGTTTCTGTTGTGCCTGAGCCAGGGCTGGAGGCAGATAAGGGAGACTACATGATTAGTCTGGCTCTACAGTAGCTCTGTAGCTTACTTAGCATACAGAATTTTCTCATCAGTAGTGCCTGAGAATTGAGAATCATACTCAGGGGGAATTTAGAACCGTGTACAGTGTGATACAAGCCTGGGGTACAAGGGGACAGTGAAGAGAGAAGATGGTTCTGTGTAGGAAGACTAAATCACCTGTATTTGCTTTGCCAGACGAGATGCCTTTAGGTCAGAATATTGATAAGGTTTGGTGTGTCATTTTGGAGACAGTAAATACATTTTCTCTTACTTTATTTCTCTAGCTTGCTTTTCTGATAGTCACTAGTATGAGTGACTATAGATAGTCACTGTTATGTGCTGCCTAACCCTTTTGATAATAAGTGTAACATAGCACATGGCTTTTTAGGAGTTTGCTCTAGCCAGTGGCTAAATGAATGGTCCAGTTTTACCCCTTGTCTTAGGGCCACACACCTGCTTAATGACAAATGCTGCTTGTTCCAGACAGTAATGAATTTTTGTGATATTTAATCTCATGTTGAACATTAGGTAATTTTATATGAATAAGGACTTGGACATTTTTGATTTTGCTTTTTAGTTTTTTACAATACAAGGTGCTATTGAGTAAATACTCCTTCACGTTTTTTTACCTACCTACTTCAATATTTTACTGAAAGGCTGCACAAACGATGTATCCTGCTCACCAGCAGGCATTGTGATAGCTGACAGTAAAACAGGCAGGAAGTGGCAAGCTCACCTGTAATTAAGGCTGGGCTTAACAGCTGCAGATACTACTTCATTATAGTTCATTATTTACTGACCGAGGACTGACCCTGCTAGTCTTGAAAATAAGCTAAATAAGATTAAGACACCCAGTAATGCAGTAACTAAGTAAACAAAGCACTTTTTGACTGAGAATAGTCGTTCAAACATCTGGAGCTTCTCTAAGACTGGAGTTGTGTTCAAATGATTGTTACTCTTGTCTTTGTGAGCACACACAATGGCATTTTTACACATTCTTTCCTTATACTACTGATGATATATTTAAAATACCCCCCCCAAAAAAAACCCTATAAGCAGTCCAAATCAATTAACATAGTGTCTTCAATTATTTTACACCTATGGTGAATTCAAGAGAGCATTTAGTTTTTTAGACATCATTTAGAGTTTATATTAATTCCTTCCTGCTGAAAAGGGATCCAAGTCCATTCCACACTGGAATCTGTCCACTTAAGGGTGCTTTTCACCAGACTGATCTTCCATGTTTTCTGCAAAGGCAAGCAGTACCCAGGTCAATACCCCCAAACACAGCTGAGAGCCAGCACTTGCACAACACACAAAACTTTCCAGGCATCACCAGTCTGTTTTCATAAGCATGTTTAGGTTCCATTTAGAAACAGTGCCCTGCTCCATGTAGTACCATGGCTTCAGTAAAGCAAAATTACTAAGCCTAAGTTAGTAGCTTGAGTACAGTGCCTTCAGTTGCAGAGCACTTTCCCCTGGAGGATGGAGGACATGGTCATGGTGTGCTTTTGGCACCACTGATACCTGCCCTCATCGAGCCTCCCTGCTGACACTCAGGCCCTGTGTGGATTCAGCTGAAACCCCACAGCACCCTTGGCTCCAGGCTTGTGCCATCTGCTGCAAGAGCAACATCAGCACTTGTGAAGCTAGTATAGCTTTAAAACACAGGGTTTTCTGTTCAAAGCCACCTTTTTTTGGCAGACACATAGGCAGAGATGGAATGGAACTTTTTATGGGAATTACATGATTTTGTAAGAAGTCCAAGATGGTATGAAGCCCAGAAAGATTCCTCATTGGCTTTGTTCCTGTCTGCATATAATAAGTATTTTCAAAATAACTTTACCATAACTACCAGGAAACCCACAGAAAATGAATTTTACCTCATGCATGATCCATAAAGCCCTAATTTACATCTCCACATCAGAATCTTGTAAGTGGTGGTTACACAGATAGGCACATTCCAGCTTATGTCTTACAACTCAGGTGGAAGCTTTCCAATGAAAAGTGAAAAAATAAATTATCTCAGGTTACGACTGATTGGCTAATCTCACAGTTTTTCAATACCATTATCCAGGCTGTCCTTTGCACTCAGAGTATAGTAGAAAAAGGCTCCTTCTGTGTTTTTGTATACAGCTGACAATTTTCAGTGTTATTGCAGAACAAACAGTAATCACAACAAAAATTATGCTCTCCTCCACTCTTTGATCTTTGGTGATAATTGTTTATTGATCTGGGGGTGGAACTCATTTGCAGGTCAGTAAATCTATAAGACTATTTTCATGTATCTGTATTTTATAGAGTACATACAAGGATTTTTTTCTCCTTTTCTGACTTCAAAGACAGATTAGACTGTCCAATGATTTTTCTTTCTTTAAACATCTCAGTGGCCTTGTAACCAGAGCAATTTTACATTTACTAAAGCATGTGTGCTCCAATATGACAGACTGTTCAGCAGTTACTATTAAGAGAGTTCTAGCAAGAGTTACAGACCTAGTCGTAATATGTGTTGTGTCATTAAGCTAATGGATGTTTGCACTTGTTTGTCAAATGGAGTACTAATTATTCCTGTAAACTGTACAAGAAGACAAATAACAGTGAATGAGTGTTTCAGGCATCTTTCTGTGATACAGTGAATCAGCTATTAAAAGTTATTTTGAACTTTAAAGCAGTATTAGTCATATATCACCAGTGTAGAGTGATTAGCTTGTGAAGAAGGTGGCTACAAATTATTTGAGCTGGACAGTTATTTTTTTCATGCTCAAACCTGCACAAACTTTGCTTACACTTTCATGGAAAGCTCACTGGGGTCAGTCTTAAATTTTTTTACACTTCAGTGCTTTCAGCATCAGAAAATAAGGATGTTTCCACACAGTAACCTACAGAATACCTGTATAATGCCAGTAATGTAGCCTCAATGGCAATTACCCACTCACAGTTTTCATCCAGAGGAAGCAGTAGGAGTAAGTTGCTTGAAAGGATGAAGACAAATCCCGACAATGATCTAGTCCAAACAAGACAAGTCGACCTTATGATTTGGAACGGTGTGTGAGAGGAAAAAAACCACCCAACCAAGAAAGGATTAATCATGGAAAATTCTAGAGAGAAAAAGTTATCTCAGTGCTCCAGTTCCCTTTATTATCAATAAGTAGATATAAACGCCTTGGAGGGTGCACTGAAGGGAACTAAATCACCCCATGGAGGTCTCAGCTTTAGCTTTCTGTGTTGATTTTGACAGGAGCCTACAATGTCAGTTATCCAAGAAAGATGCCTAGCCTTCAGTAGGATGAAAAGTGTTGGTGGATTATGTAATGTAAAATAAAATATGGATTTTTAGGTCTGCAGTTCTCTCTGTGATGTTATATGTGTTTGTTGTACCGCAGTCTCAGTGTTCAGGACCAGTCTCAGTTCGATTTAGAGAGATCTTCTGCATACCAGGACTGCACAAGATAAGACTGTGCTTTTGTCTTTTTGAATCCAATTATTCTAAAGTAGTAAAACACATGAAGTTTCAGGAGCTAACAGAATAAACAAGGGTTGCAGAATTTAAATGCCAGAATATTATACAATAATAATTGGAAGTTCTAAGTAACTGTAAATAATACAAAATAAATTATTCAGCTATTACAAGAATCCCACACACAAAGCACTGAAACAATAGCGGTGGTACTTTTCTTTCTGTGAAACAAATCAGATCTGTCAGGAACCTGCTTGTTTCAAACATGGGATATCTGTTTTCTGTTTTGAACTATTCCTGTGCAGGGCTCTCCAAACATCAGCAAGTAGATCTAGAAGTAGGTCAGTAGCACATGCAGTACCTTCCACATCCATTGTACCAACTCACACCCTCCCCTTGTCCTGCTCCTCCATTCCTGGAACCAGGGCAGTGTGGATGGATGCTTTCTCTGTGCAAGTGTGCAGTGAAAATTGAGGTTGAGTTCAGACACTGCTTTAACACTTCCTTAAGTGAGGGGACGATGAAAAGGCTGTGCAGCCCCTGAGAGTCAACAGCAAAACATTTCCTAAAATAGCCACTTGTTATTTGTGAGCAAATAATCTATAAATTTAACATATTTCACATATACCTCTATAACCAGAGTTGATGTGAAATGCTGCCTTCTGGGAAAAACTGTGTGCATGAACTCAAGGCTAGCATTCTCATGAGCTTTGGTAGGAGAAACACATTTTGAGTACAGAATTTATCTTTTTTAGGTACAGAAATTTCTAAGGTGACTTCGCTGAAATCTGCTGTATAAGACACATGTCTAAACAGTGTTGCCAAAAATAGTTGCCAATTTCGATTATTTAAATGGAACAACTTCAGATAAAACTCTTGGAGGTTCTTTTAGAATAGAGATTTATGGAATAGCCACACTTCTTTCACCTTTGCTGGCACTGGGATCCATTTGCTTACATGTCTATGATTAGTACTTAAATGGCCAAGGCTTTTCAAAAGGTGAGCAAATGTAATGGAAAATTACCATGAAAAAATGTAATAAACCCCAAAATTGTTTCTTTTATTAATGATTTGATTGATTTGTGACAACATAGAAATATTACCATATACAATTTTCTTTGTGGACAGCTTGGTATTTGTAATAATACACTTTAAAAATATTTTTGCATATTTAAGTTCAAGAGTTCAGATCTGAAAAAAACATGTGGGTGATTAGTGCTCTTGAGGAGTGTTGCTTAAATGTTGTGGGATAAGGATGTATGCTGGTTAGTTGTTTGTGAAAGGCAGATCAGAAATCTGTATTATAGGGAGAGCAGAAGTACTGAAGCTCAATCAGAAGTCTTTTTGGCTACCCATCAAAGACAGTTTCTATGGAAACCTAGATAATTATACAGTCATTTTCATGCTATTTTAGTTATTAATTTGGTAGTGACATAATATTTCCTTTGTTAATCTTTTTAGATGTTTCTACATAGTTATTTCTAAAATAATTAGGTCAGCATCTTTCCCATGGCTCATGCAGGGAATTCTCTGTGCCACTGATGTAATGGAATATTTAAAACTAGACACAGACACCAGCAAAATTAATAACAATTTGAGTACTCTATTTACTGTGGTCTGTGGAAAAAAGTAATGAAGGTTAGAAGGTTCAATTTCAATTATCTTCTTAGTGTGAAAGATACATTTGTAGTCATCTTGTTTGCTTAAAATAAAAAATAATCAGACTAAACGATAGCTCAGAAAGCTGCCGTCAAAAAGCCTCTCTAAAATGGAGTGTCAACAACATTATTTATAAGCCAGTCCTCCTGTTTGGAATATATATAGAAATATTAAATTAAGCAATTAAATAGTGTGATTGAGAGATTCCTGTTCCTTTATTTCACCCTGGAAAATGAGTTCATGTACTTTTGATCTTTTCAAGTTACAAACTTTGCTAATTTTCTAGCACAGGTTGCAGGTCATTTATTAATCTGAACATCAGTAGTTCCAAACTGAATGCAGATAAAGGTGGGCAAAGTTAAGTTTGCATAAATTTGAAAGACAGAATTAACTTATCCACATTTTTGGTCTCTGTTGTAGCACACAAAATCTAAGTATTTCAGTACAATACAGTAGGTACCTCTACATTATAGGTGAGGTAAATCATACTTTGACAACTAATGTAATTGCGCTTTCACAGTCTAGTACTATATTCTATAAATCAATATTTTAAATTGACACAGGGAAGAATTTTCAGCCTGTGTTGCAAGGCCTTTACTCTTGGTGGGAGTTAGGCATTGAAGTACTTAACTTACCATTCTGAAAGTTCCAGCCTCTCTCCTCTGAAGCATTTTTATCTTTCTCTTCTAATAATTTTTTAATGCCATGTGAAGGTACGGAAACTTTAGTAATCAGAATATGTATATTTAAGGAGAGTGTAAATTATATATTCAAAACCAAACCCCTACCCAAGAAGGAGATAAAATGTCGCTCAGATTCTTTCTCAATATTTTCCCCCCAATAACTTCCACGGGATGTAAAAATGTCTCTCAAATATCAAGGGTTGCTAATATTTATATCAATAATCTCAACAACTTTTCATTAAAGATGCATTGAGAATATCAGGGAGTCACAATATTTTGGAAAACATTATGCACTCTGAATATGCCATTGGGAGAATTTCAGCTTTTATTATCATGACATCTTGCAATAGAATAATAATATTACCAGATACCATGACAAGCAGAGCTTATTCTGGCAGCAGAGACCAATTACCATTACAAATGGAGGAAAAAAGCAAATGATTTTGAGTCATATAACATTTGGACTGTTAGAAATACAATTCTATGACTGCATCTCCGTGGTGTCCTTTCTCCACCAATCATGTTTTGAATTTTGTTAGAGATAATATAATCAAGCTTATTGCTAATATTAACTAATTATGGCTTGCCAACAGATGTAAAGCAACATATAAAATTCCTCAGAGTTGGTCTAAATGCATTCCTGTCCTTGTTCCTTTGCAGGAACAAAACACAAAATAGAGTGACTGTGAGGAATATGTAATGTCTCAGTAAAATTAAAAAAAATAAATTAGCAAGATGTTCTTTCTGTGTCATAAAATGAGATTTGGAGAAAATCTAGAAGTGATTGCCAAAAGAGCAAGGATAAATTAGGAATAACAAAGAAAAATAGAATGCCATATTCCATTAAAAAAACCCCGAACAATTACCGTATTTTAATATCTGCAATATGCATTTGAGATGTGCATGTCTTCAAAATTATCAACAGTTGACAAAGATTCACAGGAAAAATGTAGTCAGATGGAAGGATTTGACATAGGGGGCCAGGGAAGTGAACTGAGCAGGCATGCAGATTATTAGGATGTAGGTTTTCTAGTAAGCTTTCCATTGGTTTATAAACACACAGGCTTGTAAGTAGATCCCTTGTGTGAAAATATAAATGTTACATATGCGGAAGAAGTTTATTAGCTTCAGCACGAGGGTGACAAGAATAACTTCAGGAAAATAAAATGCTGGAATAAAAGTCGATAATGGAGTGTAACCAAATCCTGCAGATATGAAATTCTGTATGATCATACTGGCAAAATAAATCTTAGGTTTTGGGCTGGTTTTGGGAAGACTTAAATAAAACCAAGGGGGTAAAATTCCCCTTAAAGGGTTAGTTTGAGATACAAAATAAGTGTTTACAACCCTCAGTCTTCCATCTCTTTCCTTACAGGAGGGCATTACATTTCACAAGCTTCGTTTTGTCTTTGCAGTAAAGAGAAAAACCTGATAATCACATGCTGTCTTTGAAAATCCGCTATCATTTTAGACAGTAGCAAATAGAATGCCAAGTGTAACAATGGTGAGTAACTATGTTGAGAATGTTACTTCACCATTCAGTAGCTGGCATCAAATCATCATCACTCACAATTCTTGGCTCAAAAATGAAGTTGTCATTAGTATGCAGATTTAAAAAAATAAATATATCTTTCATTGACTGATTTATTAGGCTGACAAACCGTTTATTTTACTTCATAAAGATTTGGTGTTTGTGGTGGTTTATGCTAACACATTTAACTGTATTATGCGATGCCATCATCTCCAGTGAGCAGTGACTCATTATGGTGATTCGGGATCAGCATAACTCTTCAGTCCTTTGTTCACTTTTGCTGTCTGTTTCACGTTTCAACTGTATTTTAAGGGTGTGAAATTTAGCAAAGTTCCCATTTCTCAAATCAGAAAGCGAAGAGTTAAAAAAGTTGTTGGATGTAACTTAAGCCATACAAACAGAACTTGACGCCAGCCTCCAGGAACTATTCACTCACTCTTTGTCTGGATTAAGGGTAACTTTTTGGCATGTTGAAAGCACATCTCAGAGGCTTTGGCAGAGATCAGGTTGTGATGCGAAATCATCTAAAAAGAAATATTTTAATGCACTTACAATAGTTCTTAAAAGAAAAAAAATCACATTCTAAAATGCATTAAAAAAAATCTATTCTGTATAGGTGGTATTCCATTAGAAATTACTATAATGTTTAGATGGATGTTTTTCAGAGAATTGAAGAGTAGAGGCAGTCAGCCATGGAGTGTCACACTTGGGTGATATACACATAAACCAGTAGTCTGTAGGTATAGACTCTTTAGGGTATAATCCAAATAAACAACACTCTGATCCGTGAGTTCTGTACTTCCACTAGCAATTAAAACCTTCTAAAAAAAGTTATAAGTAGTGAATTAGTTGAGTTGTGTTATCTCAACCTCAGTAAAATGGCTGTGTACTTAAAAAGGAACTCAAATATCTGCCTAAAGTTGTACATATGCTCCCATTCTTTGCACAAACACAGCCATATTTTTTCACGTTTCTGGAAGTTGTGCATTTCTGCCATATATAAGTGTATATTATATATACGGTGCGGAAGTGCCTGAGTCACAGTGATAAGGAACTAAAAACAATCAGTGTTCATTAGTGAAAACTGAAGAACAAGCCATGGGTTGACTCTGTAGACTGCAAAGGTAACAACGGGCATGAGATGCCATTGTCAGCTCCTGGGGGCACAGAGCGCTGTAGGTAGTGACACTGCAGAGCAGGCAGGGTGTTCACTCCTGCGGAGGCAGTAGGGGATCACGCAAGAGACAAGGCTGTTTAAAGGCACCCAGTACATTACGGTCTGCTGGAACTGCAGGCATTGTTCAGAACAAAACTGTTTGTGGCATTCCATTTCAGTTACTTTTAAAATATATTTTAGGTGATTATTACCACTGGCTTTCATACATGATAAGCCTTAGTCAACTGCTGAGAATGAGCACTTAATCTGCTTATTGGTTTAAACACAGTCCTACATTTTGCAAGTTTTTTTTTCATTAGAGATGAGCAGAGGAAAAACAAGTAAATGCAAATATCTTATGCAAAAAAGTTAAAAATAAAGTTACTGATGAGAGGGCACAGCTACATATGGGCATGTACTTGCATTTACTAAAATTGGATAAATCACTGAATATTTCAAGTTGGAAGGAACCCATCATCGAGTCTAACTCCCTGCTCCTAACAGATTTACCTAAAACTAAATCATATGACTAAAAGCTTTGTCCAGATGGTTCTTGAACTCTGACAGGCTCTGTGCCAGGACCACTTCCTAGGGGAGCCACTAGTTTGCACTGCCCTAACACCCTCCCAGTAAAGAAATTTACTTCTGTTTTAACTTTGCCCTGTGCAAAAAGAATGATTGTGGGTCATCTTTTAACTGTACTCCTTCACTTGGTCTCTTTTTGTTCACTTCACTAATATTCTAAAACTATAAAAGAAAAAAAAAAAGCAGAAAATACTCAGCCAACTTTAAGGCAAATATGAAATGTTTCCTCTTGAATATTCAGAGTGAAAGTCTAATTTTACGAGTTGTAGTGTGTGTGTAGTAAGAATAACATCTTACTGAATATTCTCCATGGGCTAAGCAATCAAGGGGAAAACATGCCAGACAAAACATAGCAGAGATTACAGAATATGCTGTCAGTCCTGGTAGGCACAGTTATCTTCCTTCTTCTTCCTACCTGCCTTCGTCTCTCTGGTGTTGTGATCATTAATCCCATTTTCCTGGCTGCTTGAGGAAGTTCCCCTTTTCACTCACATATCTCCTGCTTTTTGATCATAATGACACTACCTGTGCCCTTGCTTTAGATGATGTGTATTAATCATGTACACTGGTTTTTTTTCCTAAACATGCTTGTGTTTCTTTAACAGTCAAACCTCACATTTCAAGAGTCCTGTGAGGTTCTGGATTTCAATAATTTTTAAAAAGAGTAGTATGTATAGATCCATTTGGATTCCAGCAAAGAAATTTTTATTTTAGTCAAGCAAGCATATTGTCAAAACAGGTGTCCCAAAGAAAATGTCTCTGACTTTCAGAAAACTCTTTAAGTATTATAAGTTGAGGATTTTTCACTCAACTAAAACATTTCATTGAAATCACCAGATTTCAATGGAAACCAGTGTTAACAGTAGTGAGGAGCAGGAGGGAGATGATGATGATGAAATCCCAGAGCTTGCTGATCAACCCAAACAATACACAGAGAGTTCAAGGTATCCCAGCCCTCTGGCTCATAGTTAAAAGAATCTCTGGGTTGCCAAGCAGGAACTCAAACCATAAAGGAGTCTACCCTGTAATGCCTGATGGAATATATTGCCTTTATCTCCTCACAGATTACCTCCTGTAATTTTCACCCCATTACACAACCTGTATTTAACACTTCCCCCCTTTCTGGTGTTTTAGCAAACCTAAGCATTAAGTCTGGTGCTTAATTATGTCTTTGTCACAGGCCAGTTGTTTCCTTGGTCACTGTCCAGAAGGTTGTCTCTAGCTAAGACTGTAGGTCAACAAGGAGGTGACTCTGGAGGAAAAATACCTTACCAGAAGGAATACAAACAAGGAAAATTTATTTATGTGCCACATATTTTTATGTGTGCTCTTGCTTTTTAATAACAATTCGTTACGAAATAAAAGAGCCAAAGCATGCCATAAAAGTATTTAAGAAAGCCCCAGGCTGTATTTTAGGTCACATTGCCGTTTCCATACACCCTTTTGTATCTTGCACTCTGCAGTGAACTTTCTGCTCTCATGAATCTACAGACAGTGTTCTAAATAGACAGACTGGATATATCAGTGAACTTTGCTTGGGTCTGCCCATATAGCCACCCCTTTAAGCAGCTGTGAAGACGCTCCCCTTGTAAAGCAGCAGCACAGCAAATGCTTCCATTTAGCTCACTGCCTCTTGGAACTGCCTTTGCCTTAAGGCTGTCGTGGAATGTAGCAGCTACACTGAGGACAAACTAAACACGCATGCAGAAGGTGTACTTTTGTAGCCCAGACCCAGCAAACCTTGCTGGCAAGCTGCAGAGCCCTCTCTGTAATTATTGGCCAGATTTTCCACTTCTGATGTTGACAGGGAGGTTGCAGATCAGTAAACTGGTGGCCTTTGTTCTTTCCTGTACAGGTGACCTCACTGACAGAGGTACCAACACTTACAGCACCTATGCATATGAAAGAAGCTTAAATGATGCCAAACTGTGCAAATGTGCACATAACAGCCAAAATATTGAAGGGAAACACTCACCATGAGAGCAAAGACCATTGATGAGTCAATGTTTTCACAGGGCAGCTTGAAATGCAAGATATGTACACCACTGTCCTCCTGTGATCTGACCGCCCTATTCTCTTAAATACCCTTTCTATATTTACATTTTTCAGAAGGGAGGACAATAGAAAGTTTCCCATTACCCAAAGTCTATGGAAATTTAAGCTGGAAAGGAAAATATCACATGTGAGCTTTCCAGAGGGCTGCGTGCCTCATGGTTGCAGTTAAAGGGGATAAGGCAAGAGGCATTTGATTTGAGTCACTTGGAAGTTTTAGACTACTCCAGCCTGTATTTGTTACTGGTTTGAGTTTCACAGCAGGATAAATGCTACAAGAAAGTCCATTTGTGCTGAATATTACTTATCTGTTATTTTCCAAGAAACTCTTTTTTTGTTTATGGCTAGCAACCATAAACTGTTGCAGCTGGAGTCGGGTAACTCGCTTGTCCTGAAGCAGTTGTTACAATAGCAGAAATGAGAGCAGCTAAAAGAAGTTGCACTCAAAGTGCAGACAGCTAAAAGACTGCCAAGGAGATGTAAAAATGGATGTAAGGAAGATCCATGAGTATCCTTAAAAATCAAATGAAAATGCAAAATCTGATAAGGAGAGAATTTTAACTTAACAATAAAATTAAATCCATTTGTCATTAAAATATGCCATGACTTGAGTTAGGTTAAAAATTAACAAAAGGTTTCTGTCAGTAGTTAATAGAATATTCTGCACACTGGGTTAGCTTTTCCTTATGCACATTTAACAAATAGATAATAAATCTTTCAATTGTTAGTTCAGTTTGATTGAGGGAGTGTGGGTGGTTTTCATAACAACTGTTACACCCTAAGAGTGTTTCAAAACTATTGCAAGAAACATTAAACATGATATTCTAAAGCACATCATATCGGGTGTATTAAATTAGAGGTTTGCATTTCAATTTCCCAGCACAACATATATAATTTTTAAATATTATAAATAGATTACTTAATTGTTCTTCCCAAGGAAGGGCAAATATAGAGTGGCACCAAATTCTGTAGCACCCTGCAGGTGAGGAGTATGTGGTGGTCAAGTAATGACTGCATGATTCTGTTTCCTGAGTAGTTCCCGACTCCTTGTGGGAGCCAAAACCTCAGGCTTCAGCAGGCGCTCGGGTCCCACAGTGTTGGCACACTGAAGCTGGGCTGCCAAAATTTACTTTGTTTACCATCAAAGCTCTGGGGCAGACTGAAAGCACACACAAATACAGGTGGTCCTTTGGGCTTAGAGGCTGAAGTGTGGACAGACCTGCCTGTGGAAACACATTCAGCAGAAGGCTGCCCACAGAGGGACCCTGCTCGTGGAGTCTCAATGACCACAGCTCTTTAATTGCAGCTCCACTTCTTATCCCACTAAAGGATTAGAAAGGCTCTCACTCAGATTCAACAAATATTTATATATGCTCGGTCATTTCATAATACCCTATTCTGCTTAACAAGATGTTCTGCAGTTGCTGGAAGTCACATGAGTTCCTATGGGAAGAGTTTATTTTTATAAGTTGAGCTTTTGCAACCATGTAAATGTTATTTCATTTATATATAAAAATGTTCCTTTGCTGCATATAAATGTTCTGATCTTTGGGGAAGGAAAATGCTTATAAAGGACACCATGGGTAAGTACTAATCATATCAAACACCATAATTTGGGATAAAGTTTGAATACAAACAAAAATGACCTTTCCATCTGAAGAGAAAGTGCAAATTAATTTCTGACATGGTGGCATTGTTGTGTAGTGGAAGTAAATTCATCTCCCTTACCTCAGCTTATGTTCAAAGTCCCACAGAACTGAAAAGTTTGATTCAAAGCCTATTGAATTAATCCAAGTCTTCCCCTTCCCTATTGTAATTCTGAAAAAAAAAAAAAAAAAAAAAAAAGGACAGTGTTGCATGAAAATGGATACTGGTCTGAAAAAAACCTTTCTGGAAAAATAGAAAGATTGATGTTGAACTGTCTGATGAAGTGGCATTAGAGTTGCAAAAAAGTCTGAGATTGTTACAGCTTTTGGTCCTTTAATACTAAGAAACCACAATGTCCAGTATCTGTTTTGTCCAGTCAGTGAATACCTTGCAGCTGATCTACTGCATTCGTCAGATCAGTTGTTACCGACTAAGAGCAGCAAGGGTATTTCTCTACTGATTTACTTTGAAGGCAGCATGACAACCTTCATCTTTCCAGTCAGCAGCTCTTCCTCATTTCTTTCACTGCCTTGTATGCAATTAATATTATCTATGTCATGAAACTCAGTAATTCCTACAGCTTTAAAGCCTTTCATGTGGAATAAAAGGTGAAAATAACATCTTCTCATTATAATGCTTAAATTTGATATATTTTATATAATATATTTTATCAGATTCTGTCATATTTATGAAAATTGTACATCTACTTAAACTAGTGGGGGGTTTTTTTCTATTTTAATATTGTTTATGTAAAATTGCTTTTAGAAAATAAATTAGAAAAAATCCACTGATTTTAGAAAAGACCTGAGAAAAGGCACAAGGCTTGGAAAAAAATGTAGCATTTGGTTTTTAGCAAGTTAAAACCTCATCTTCAGGGCTTTTGTGTGGGATTAACATTTTATTACTGGTCAGAGTATTTTTGGTTGTTGCTTCACTCTTACTTGCTGCAGTTTCTGCTCATCCCTGTTCTTTTTGTTTGCCTCTTCATTATTTACACAAGAGTCAGGACTTCTGTCAGAAAGCATCAGGGTTTTTGGTCACTGGTAGGGTGATTACCAGCACCTTCAGATTCTGCATGTATTGTCACTCAGAAGTCAATAGACAATATTTCCATTTGCATCTGATAACAGGGAATGAAAAAGAAATTCACTTTAATGCGACTCTACTTATATTAGTATTCAACTTAGTATTCAATTCAATTAGTATTAGAGTTTTTGAAAATTGCATGCTTCATGATTATATGAATGCTAATTAATTCTCCACGCTGAGAATTGCTGTTCCATAATGTCTAATTTTAAAATATGGGACAAAACTGCATCTGGTTCTACATGATGTTCTAGAGAAGACTGAACAGCCCACAGGGACAATTTCTAGTATGAAAAACTGTTTTCCTCTGTAAAAAGCAGAGCATTCTCCAAATACAGCATTAGTCCCAACACCGCTTTAATTTCAAGGACTTAACACTGACACCAGCTTAATATTAACTTCTTTGGCAAGCAGTGAGCACCTTTTGCCAATTTTAAGCAAGACCTCTATACATTTATCAGACTTTTATGAGATATTACACCTTCTAGAATTGGACTGAAGAATGAACTGTTTTATAGGTACATTTCATTTTGGTGTAGAGATTGAGGAATTTTCCTTAAGCAGTTACAGTCACTGTAGCGGTAAATTATGTCTCAGATGCTTGCCTGTATTTCCTGAAAAGTCAACATGGTCCTTTTCTTTAGTATTTCACTGTATTTGTACTTTACCCATGAATATTTGCTACAGTTAGTGGTCTGTCAACAATTTTATTGGCTGATAGTTCATTCCAATTTTTATCATAAAGAAAAAAAATATGTAGGCTCAGAAATTGTTAAAATAACATGAACAGCAATTGGAAAAAAAAAACAATCAAATGAGAGTTTAATTTCTAATTTGTTCTAGCATCACCATTCTGTGATAGGAAATTGTAAAGAGTTTTAGATGTGGGAAACTACTGGGGATGTTTGCTTAAGCAGGATTGTTACACTCATGAGCTTATTCAGGTGTAACTTCTGTAGTACAGAAGCACTGAGCCTTTGCCACAGACTCACACGGAATCTGATAAAATGAATCCATGTGTTGATTTCAACACATTCATTAGCTATCCCCTTCAGCCCGCTGCTGTAAACATGGCAAAGCCATTACACAAGGTGGAGCTCAAAGTTACAGGCCCAAAGAAAACAGTGCTGGTAATTGCTGCCTAGTCCTCAGCACGCTGAAGGGGCTCTGACTTTTGGCTCAGCCTCTGGTGCATTATATTAGACCTCAAGTGGTTGTAATGGTGTAAACAATAATTTTCTCTAGAAGTGAAAATGTAGAAATCAGGTTAATTTGTCAACACAGACAAATGAAAATATAAACTAATATCAAATAGACTCTAAACAATTGGTTATAATTAAGGATAGTTAATATACAGTATTTGCAAAATACTATCCAAATGGTTCTTGTTAGATCCATTTTTGTGCCATGCTTCTGCAGCATGATAAAAAACTGACAGTCTCAGGAGTTATTTTACTCTGCAGTATTTATTTCTGTAGTGCATGTAGAAACAGCTTATTTACAAACAGGAGTTAGCTTTGGCACGTAAGGTACTCAAGCAAACAAAGATTACTGGAACTAGACAGACAGCTTCCAGTAAAACACAGATTGAACTCTCAAAAGTTCAAAATAATACCCAAACCAAACATTACCAGTCTTCAGAGATTACATGTTATTCTCTTTAATTTTTGTTTTTCAAGTGCAGTGGTAGCAGAGTGTTTGGAATTGTACTTCTGTCCTCTGGATGTTTGTAATACATTTTCTGATACTACTTTTGCTTGAGCAGACTCTTAGTTTGACTTTCTGTGGTTTTTTTAGAAATACTGAATCTCCTCTGCATTGAGGCAATTTTGTTTTGTTGTAACTGCCTCCCTTAGATCCACTGTGAAAAGACAGCCTTCCTGAATTCACAGGAGTCCTGAAATTGGCATAGAAGGTGCTGAATTGGCCTTATGCTTAACTAGGGACTCTCTATGTACTGATTATTACAGTGGTTTATTTTCTCCAGAAAAACCAGTAGGTGTTAGCATTGCCTTTACTGTACTTTCCTGCTTGAAATCATTTTGTTTATCCAAGGATGACTAAATAAATTACTTCTCTTCAGGAGATAAAAGAGGAAGAGGAAGCAAACAAGGAGATAAAAATATCACCAAAAATATCAAAACAGGCAAAATACGAAGCGGGAATTACTGCACATTTCATTATGTCAGGAAATATAAGAAAGCAAAGAACATGTGTGTTTTTATGTGCAGAATTCATGCTAAAAATAATGATTGACACTTCATTTCTGAAAAAAAAAAGCTGATACTACTATTTGTCTAAGGAATTGGGATGTATTAAAAGATATCAGTGATGTAGGGAATGGAATAACTAATCCATCTGGACTTGGCTTCTTGGGCATCCACTGATGTTTCTTTGCACTCTCTCTGCAGTGTAATCAGGTAATTCCCAGACAGATGGGAACATGCTGTCAATGCTGAGTAACATTTCTCTAAAGGCATTTTTGGTGAGCTGAAAGTGTAATATTCTTATGGGAGTAGTCACAGAGATAATACTTTATTTTTTAAATAGACTCCCATAAAGCTGTCTCTTTGAAAATCTTTTTTTTTTTTTTTCTGCAGTTTGGTGCTCTCTGGCTCCAGTAAAGACAAACAGCAGAGCACCAAAACACCCAGACTTGGTAACCTGATTTTGTCTTTAGCATTCCCTTGTATGAGGGTGAGGGCTTCAAGTACAGTTTGGTAGAACTGCAAATGAGGGGCAAATAATTTTGAGGAAAGGAATGAATTTGATCAGCAAGTTGTTAGAAGGGCTGAATTTCTCCTTCAGCAAAGAAGCAGCTTCCTTTTCTTACTGACTTTAGTATTGTTAACTAAATGTGGGAAGCTCTGGCTCATGCCCACTAAGTTCAGTGAGAAAAAACTTGAATTCACAACATTCTGGATCAGGCACATTATTTTGATGGCTTAATGGAAAAGAAATACATAGAACTGTAAGAGAGTAGAGCTGATAAAATGAAATCTTGACCTCACTGAATTCAATGGGAATTCTACTGTTCGCTTAGAAAAGGCTGAAATGGTTCATGGTAATAATCACTTTATTGCAATTCAGCTAAAGTATGATTGAGTGGGCTGGCTATGGAAATCTTAGTAACAACAACAATAATAATTATTCAAGACCTGAGTTTTCCGATCATCAAGCTATTAAAAAATGTTTATGTTTTACAAAAAGAGCAAGAAATAAACAAACAATTCTAATTCCTTGAAAATGAGAAAAATCCAGCCTGACAGTACCAAATTTTTATATTTCAATCCATCCTGTCAGATACAAGGAGTAAAACTGACCCTTTTGCATTTACAAACACCAAGCAATTTCACAGGCATGAGCACCAGAAAAAGTACATTTCTACCAGTGATAGACTCATGCATTATGATTCAACCAGCCTCATCTGCAGAAATGTAATCTGCTGAGGGCAGTGGTGTAACAGTCCTGTTACAGGGGAACCATATCCCTGGCTCATTATAACTGTTGTTTTCCTGGCCCTTATCAGCTTAATTCCTTAAGTCAAGGTTATGTGTTTCTGGGATATATCCACAAAAGGCAACTAGAGAGAAGAAAATGCGCACAGGTGATTAGGAATATGAATGAATGAAAAATCCATCTCCATTCTGCTTTTAAAACTACATTAACTTACATGAATATTGATATTAAAATAGCTTCTTTTCTCATGCTTCAGTGCCTTAACAATGTCCTTCATTATTTCATATTAAAACTAGAAAAGGCTTTAGCTGAGAAACTTCCTTGTCTGGGACCAAAAGAAAGCTTCATTAGCATAATTACTTACAGTCCTTCTGTTAGTATTTTCAGGAACAAAAATATAATTATCTTTGTACTAAAAAAAAAGAAAAAAAACCAGTGAAACTGTGAACATAGTGAAATAATGGAAGATCTGGATTACAACTCCAGAGAAAAATGTGGGATGAACTGGATAGGAATATAAATATCAGTTCTGACTGAAGCATGAAACTTAGGCAAACAACAGGGAAAAAACCCCACCCTTTTTAGAACATTTTGAGATGTGTGAAAACTACAAATGCTAGAACTGTGAAAAGGAAACTGGGAATTTGATCCATATGTTCTGGAAATGCCACTGCCCACAGCTAAATTATATTTGGAGAACAGAACAGAGAACAGAAGAATAACTGCTAACACTGTTATAAACACAGGGTCTCCCTGGTGATGCAAAGGTCTTCCCATGGCAGATATTAACAAGGGACTCTTACCATCTGGATGCCATACGTGAAGAAATAATATTTAGTATGTTCTAGAATAATTACTGAGGAATACGATATGATTTATTAATTATTTATCTAATTCTCTGAGGAAAAAATCATCCTGCTAGCTCCAAGGGGGAAAAAGTGCTGTTCATGGTGGTTCACACATTGGGGGTTTTTTTCAATATAGGTGAATATAATTTAACAGCCTGAACTGATCTAAGTAATTCCACTGTATCAGAGAAGATCACATTTTAAGCTTGGGAGGCTCTTTGCCATGGTATATATTTACAAAATTAAGTATTTTTGAAATCTGCAATGTTTGAAAAAAGCGGGATAACCTGTGGAGAGATTCTTTTACAGCTGCTCAAAACCAAAAGCACATCATGCTGATTCCAAGAAAAATAATTACCAGTTAACTTGGGCTGCTGTTTACTTCTTCTCAGGAATGTGTGACTGGAAGGGGTGAACTCCACCTCAGCTCTGCTATAACAGACCCAGCCAAGCCCTGTATTTCTGCTGTGTACTTTTAGTGATCAGAATCTTTCCAATTGCCACCCTCCGCTTCCTGCCTGAAGGCTGACCCTGGATGCTCTTTCCTCTGATAATTCAGCAGTCTGCAGTTCTCATGTTCAGTTTATTGCAGTCAGTACCCATTTGTACCAACAGAAACCTCCCAATATGCAACATGTGCTCTTGTAACTGGTTTGCATCAGTAACTTTCGCCACAGAAGGGGCCAGAGACCAACATAAAGAGACACAGATTTAAAGGAAGCTGTCTGTATGTGCAGTTTTCTTGGCCATGGCAGCAAACGCTCCCTGAAAAAGTTGAAACATATCTATAAAAAATGTTGAATGGTGGCAGCTCTATACCATCTGTTTTGTTCTGGTTTAGAAAGGAACTGCATCAATCCATGATGTTCTATATACCGCCTCTCCTTCACAACAGCCACTAAGCAAAACGTAGCAACAGTTGTGCCTATTGTATTAGAATAATCAAAAATGTGTTTCTTTTATTACGAATGGCATTTGAAAATTGTAACAATATAGAACTTCTGGTTTGATACTCATTTTTTACTTTTCTTTAAAAAATGTTTTTGCTAAGCAATTTATGAATTCTGAAAATAGTTCTCTGCACATATAACCATCAAGCTTGAACAGTTTTTATTTTTCATGTCTTTATTCATTCTTTTCTACGTAGTATTTGTGGAATTCAGCATCTGGAACGAGCAGGAAACAGGTTGACTCTCTTTGACTCCCTTTATTTCTGCATAGTGACATTTTCCACTGTGGGCTTTGGGGATGTTACACCCAAGATATGGCCTTCAAAGCTGCTTGTTGTCATTATGATCTGTGTTGCTCTTGTGGTGTTGCCCATACAGGTAAATGTGGATTTTCTTTTCTCTTTAGAATTATTTTTGAAACAAAGAAACAATAACTGAAATAATTTATTGTTACTATTACTATTGCACAGAAAATGTTTGAAAAAAGAACCATCTAGCTCTCCTATTACGGTTTTCTTTTCCTTTTTCCTGCATGTTATCCTATACTCCAGATTTATACTGAAAAACAGGGCACTGATAACAGTCTTCAAGTGCTGATGAAAGTTTTCTTGCGCCAGTCATGTACTGCAGACGACTTCCTTTGTCGCAAGATATGGGTTGGTTATTAATAGAGCAATTACAAAAAAACCCCATGACAGTAGCCAGCACTTTCTTTATGAATATAGCTTCTCCTCTGCAGGCTCTCCCTGTTTCTAATCTTGGTTCTCTTGACTTCCTCTCTTACTCTTACAGCTCAGTGCTAACTTGAAAAAAATCTCATTAAATCTGCAACTCAAGCAAATTGAGTTCACAGCTGTGTATGGAACACATGCACACAGAGTGAGCAGCATGGTTTGGAATTTTTCATGCCTGCCTAAGTTTAGGACTTCTAACAGTTTCAACTGGGAAAGAGCAATTTATGAAAATCCAAGTATTTCAGGGAGTCAGTCAGCTTTATTAAATTTGTACCAAGCGTTTTCCAGCTCATTAGGTGAGGCTGGATGACAGAAATCCCGAGGTTATGTGGGAAACCCTGCCAAGATGTTCACTGTTCCACACGTGGTGATCACCCAGCCCTTGTTCCAGAAAAAGAGGATGTGGGGACACACTGCATTTTTATCAAAGCTTACAGTAGGCCTGCTAGACCATGAAGCTCCAGAGTTTCTCACACAGCCATAGTTTCCAGACTCTGCTTCTTTGGCAGAGAACTAAAGCTCAGTGTGGGCAGACAACACACAAGCCCTAGGAGGGTGGAAGCTCAAGCTTTTAGCATTAATTTTCTTAAAGTAATTTAACACTCTAATTAAATATTGAATGTATGTATTCATAGCCGTATGCACTAACACAATTACATTCTCACTCAGTGAAAAATTAGTAAAATACATATTCTATTGAAAACTAAAATGTGCTCTGTTTAAGAAATTTGGAATTTCCTAGGAGATAGAAATTTCTTCCTTGAGGTAGTTCTGATACATACTTCAGGCCCGAGAGCCCCACAGGAGCAGTAAATAACCTAGAATCTACTGAAATTTCACATACATTTACCTGTTATTAGTTACTTCGTTTTATACCTTTGTAGTGATACTGGGCCTTCATATAGTTCTCCATACACATAATGGAGTGGGAGGCATTCTCTCCTGAGCTTTTGCCCTGCAATGAAATGAAATCAGTTATTATTCATGATCCAGCCTCTCCAGCAGTGGAATGTGGATGAGAAAAAGATACTATCACACAGCCATACAGTTAAATTGAGAACAGTATTAAACATGTGTTACTTACACAAACCCTTGAAGGGGTATTTGTATGTTTCTTTACAGATCATTACAGTATTCTTGTAGGTCTGGAGGATTCAGAGCAGTAATGTTTGCTGTTAACCTGCATATATTGTTCAGCTGACAAAGGCGAACTTGCTCTATTAGCAGCTGCTGTGTATTTAAGTTGTATCTAAAATTATACAGCAGATAAGAGAGTTTACAGAACATCACCTTCACAACATTATAAAATCTCTGGGAAGAGTTACTGGCTAAACTAAGAAAAAATGGTGCCTCTCTCCAAGTATATTCACAGTTTGTGTGTGAAAACTTAACCTTTCATATGAGGGAAGCAATTATGTCACAATACTAGAAAAAGAGAGCTCAGAGGCATAAAATACTTAAAGGAATAAGGTACCAGCCTTCTTTCTTTTCTAAATTCCTGTGATTTAGTGTATTCTCATGATATTTTAATGAATTCTCACTGCTGTTTGTGTGTGTTACATTCTGGCACTATGGCCGTGGTTTGTGATCACCCAATTAGAGAATATTGTACAAGGCAAAGGATACTGTGGGCTAAGGGCTGCTTTTCATAGGGGCATGAGATGAACAATGCAGCACTGCCAAGCCATTATGGAGTTGTAGTGCTCACCTACTGGTCTCTGTTTCACTGACAGTCAGCATCTCTTGCAGTTTGAACAGTTGGCATATTTGTGGATGGAGAGGCAAAAGTCCGGAGGAAACTACAGTCGATACCGAGCTCAGACAGAAAAACATGTTGTGCTGTGTGTGAGCTCTCTGAAGATTGACTTACTCATGGATTTCTTAAATGAATTCTATGCCCACCCCAGACTGCAGGTACTGAGAATGGAAAAACCCCCCCCCAAAACCCCAACAAAATAACCCCCAAAACAAAACAGACAAACAAAAAAAGAAACAAACCAAACCCCNGGGGGGGGGGTTTGTTTTGTTTTGTTTTTGGTTTTTTTTGTTTTTTTGGGGGGGTTTGAAAAAGTTTCTGAAATGGTTTTTAATTGGTAAAACTGATTTTGGGAATAGATAGGTGTATTGGGACCCTACACCTGCAATAAGAAGCTGAGATACAGAGCTTGGAGGCATTTTAAATGGAGGTATTGAGGTGAATAGACTAAATGGGTAGAATTAGTGTCTTTTTGAATAATGCTAGTCTTTTTAGAAACAGGTATTTCCATGCAAATTCCTTAGATTCTACCCTAAAACAGAAAATAAATGAAAGCTTCTAGATTTATTTTTTTCCCATTGTTTTGGGACTGAATCCAAAAATCCTCAGAAGTAAAAACATCCTTTGGTTTTCACGTTTTGCTTTTTTTAATTGGCCAGTGTTAGGTATCTCAGAATGGGGCAGCTTGGAAGGGACCAACAGGGGTCATCTGGTCCAACCTCCCTGCTCAGGCAGGGTCATCCTAGAGCACATTGCACAAGATTGCAAAGATTAGATCCTCCTGGAATTGTGGAAATTAAGAAATAAATACATGTACTTTAAAGGACAAAGACCTTGACAGAATACACAGATTTTGTTAGTGTACACATGTTCCCTAGGTAATGCAAACTTGTCATATGGCTTATTTGGAACATCTAGAAGCTTATTTCCATGAGATATCAATTTGTATTTATTATCGTTGCCTTTGCTACAGACTCTCCCTTTTTGTAAACCTTCTCTATGGCTTTTACTAAGTTACCTGTGGTATCATTCTTCATTACCTACTGCAAGAACCATGCAAATACAGCCCTCAAGTGGCTGAGCAGCAGTTTAGTAAATCCCAAATCCAAAATATTCCCCAAAACAATTAGCTAGTAAGAGGCATAAGCAATTGCACAAAGAAATCTAGTTCTTTATAGACAGAAACACAAACTGAAACACAACATTTAGCTAACTAAGCTGAAGAGTATGTCAGGCTTTGTGATACACTGGAGGCAAAGAAGCCCTAATACTACACAGGTAGCTTAAAAGGGCTTATATACATCCCCTTCACAGCTGAAATTGAGTTGAACTCAATGATCTTGGAGATCTTTTCCAACCTTAGTGATTCTGTGCACTGAGAAGCTGAAGGATACAGATGGTGCACTGCATCCAATGCCGTTTTGCTTTCTGCAAAAATGTGTGTTGCAGAAAGGAAGGTTTCTGTGACCAGCCTGGCCTAAGCTCGCACTCTCCTCTCCCATGTTCCATTTATCCCTCCTTTTCATTTGTGCATTTACGGATCCTTCAAACCATCCTTACCTCTCCTATTCCAAGTAGCACAGGACGCAGTTTGCATTGGCCCATTAAAGTGTAGGAAAAAATTTTGAGGAAATGCACTCTGTCTGTCAGCATCTTGTCTGAGACATTTTTGACATCTGAAGTCACTGTTGACTCATTCTCCAGCAACAATAACCATGACCATTTCCCCTTTTCCTCCTATTTTGACAGGACTATTACGTGGTTATTTTGTGTCCTACAGAGATGGATGCTCAGGTCCGAAGGGTGTTACAAATCCCAATGTGGTCCCAAAGAGTTATCTACCTGCAAGGCTCAGCCCTAAAAGATCAAGACCTGTTGAGAGCTAAGTAGGCAAATATTGACTATTCGTTTTACTTTTCTTTTTTCACTCATGTTGTTTGATAAATAAGTTTAACAAGCAACAACAGCTGTGCTAGAAGAAAGTCATGTTTATTTAGAAGGCAAAGCAAAGCTCTTTGATATAATTTGTTTTTCTTAATATCTGAAAATTTGAACCCCCTGTACAGCTTTGTTTTCTTAAGTTCAGCCTGGTAACATTAAGCAACTATTCTGCTGTACATACGTGAACTCCTCAGCGCCCTCCTCTTACCACATACTTCCACCACTTCAAGGAGATGCTCTCTGCCAATTTATAATATTAGTGAATGACATTTATCAAAACACATCAGTCGAGCACAGTTCCTCACGCACACCTCCCCACAGTGCTCAGTCAGTTGAGCTGCAAAGGAATTCACAGTGGAATTAATGTAGAAGGGTCATCTCTTTAAACTCTCCCAAGAGAGGGAAAGGTGATTCTTAGCAAATAACTGATTTAACTCATCTACGTTGCTCTCTGTTGTAGATAACTAAAGTTAAGCCAATACCTGTCTGGCTGTGTGTGTCATTCTTTACCTGAGGGGAGTTATTTCCAAGAATCTTATCTGTGAGAAGCTTCATGAGCCGTGTTATCTTCTCAGACTTCCGTCACTGAAAAAACAACTAGTTCTATAGCTGTTTAAAATTTGACAAGATGAGGAACCTTTTTTCAGGATTAGAAATTTTCTTTTGGAGAGATCCTTTTTTCTTTTTTTTTTTTTTTTTTTTTTTTTCCCAAGAAGGAATTCATGTGTGGATTTAGCTGACATTTGTTCTACACTTAGAAGAATTAAAACTAGGCTGTTCCCTAAATATAATCTTGAATTTCACTTATAATAACCTGGAGGTAGTCAGCTGTGGAACTGTGCTTTTTCCTGCAGAACATGTAATTGAATGTACCTGTCACAGAATAATTTTCAACCTCTTCTGAGGGAAGTAGCATAGTGGGGATTTAATAGAACATTTGATATGAAACATAACCCAGTACCCAAAATGTTTGGTGTATTTCTTTTTCATGAGAACATCATGTACTGAGGAGACAACAAGGCACATGATAAAATTCTTCTAATAAATAAAATAATGGTTACCAACAACAAAATAATCAAGAAGGGTCTCATTATCAAAATTTATCCATATATTATATGTGAACCCAGTGTCAAAATAACATGATAAATGTCACACCAAAAAGTAAACAAACACCAAATTTGGGTGACTGCATCAGTGGTGAATAGCCAATTAACAAAAGACTGCGTTTTGCAAAATCTCATCTAATTTAACTGACTTTTCTTTTCCTGTAACTTTGGTAAAGACCCTGTCTTCCCCGTACTGCTCCCATGCTTAGCTGAAATTACTCATAGAGCTCCCATGATTTCTTCTAATCAAAGACAGCATGAACTGGAAATAGTTCATTTAACGCATATATACATAGAAATATCTGTTATTTATCCCAAACACATTATTCTTGCACATCTACCTAGCTTTCTGCTCTCACGAGGCAAGACAAGTCTATTATCTGCCCCCTCTTGTTCATTCTTACCAGTAATAACTTGTGCATATTGCACTCTTACACCCCAGGCAGACTGGTGCTATTTACTTACCTTTCATACTCATGGCAGATAAATACTTTGCAAATTAAGTTTGAGGCCACTCTGCTTTTACTACCTTGGCATAGCTTTTACCAGGGTAAGAAATGAGAACAGACTCAACTTTGGGTTCTATTTCTCTGTGCAAGGCTCTGACTGTGAGACATGAGTTCAGTGAATACCTGCTTGGGGTGTGACAGGTTTGTCTCCTCTCTTCCAGGATGGACAATGCTGAAGCCTGTTTCATCCTGAGCAGCCGCTGTGAGGTGGACAGGACAGCAGCTGTAAGTTGGGGAGGGAGAAGCAAGAGGATGTACAGGTTTTCCTGCCCTAACTCCCTAACTCCCCCTTAGTTCTTTTTTATGCAACAAGGGCAGACTAGCATAAAAGTACTCTCATAATGCCTTATAGATACATTGATAATTGGTCATTAGTCACTTCCAAGAATGGTATTCTGTCAATATTCAAAGTACCTGAACTGCTGTAGATACTCAATTTAATGAGTTGTATTTATTAAGTCAGAAAAGAGACAGGTATCAACTGACTGTATTCAGAACTGATGTAGTAAAGCCTGAATTCAACTTTATAAATAAATTGTGACTAATACAAATAACTGAAATATATGAGACTATTTGACCATTTTTCATATTGGCCAATTTTAAAAATGAAAAATGGCAAGATTCTTTAAATTTGTGTCTAGGGTTTGCCCATGCTGGTAGTTATTTGCAGTCAGGGAAGTTACTGTCCACAAAGGAACACCGCTAATACAAACCTCTGTGCAGTGCATCTGTGATAAAAGAACAAAACTGTATGAACTAGAACTCTTCCAACTAATGAAATCACCTACTGATCACAAATATCCAGAAAAAAAGTCCACTGAGGATGGATTTATGAACATAACTTAAAATTTTTCATCATGTGTACTACCATAAATTATTGCAGTCTTGCTTCATTCAGTTCAATCTTGAACTCCAAAGCAGTTTGGTATTAGTCTGAATATCCCTGAAGATGCTTACAAATTGCCTAACAATACAGAACCAGTATTTATAATTCAGTAATTATGTTTCTAAGCAATCTCAACTAAAAATAACATTTTGGTGCTACACTGTAAGAAATAGCAATTACAGAATCACAGAATCGCTGGGTTGAAAGAGACCTTGAAGATCATCGAGTCCACCCCATGCCCTAACACCCAACTAAACCGTGTGGCACCCAGTGCCACATCCAGTCTTTTTAAAAACACATCCAGGGATGGTGACTCCAGCACCTCTCTGGGCAGACCACTGCAGTACTTTATCACTCTTTCTGTAAAAGACTTTTTCCTAATATCTAGACTATATTTCCCTTAGTGCAGCTTAAGACTGTGT
>WBMY01013727.1:202233-342756 GCA_013397315.1 Donacobius atricapilla | reverse complement strand
TATTTAAGAGTTTGTTGCATGCTGTTGTACCACTTCCACAATATAAAATATGAGAAAATTGTATTTCTAGATTGGTAGATTGAAGTGTCTCTATCTATCACAAAGTTCTACTTACGAGAACTAACAAGTCCTAAGAACACCAATTCTAATAGGTTAATTTGAAGGTCTGTTTCAACGAACAAAAAAAAGTGGGTTTTTTTGATGACATGTGGTATTTGCTCTTCTGTGCCTGTACGTTTAGAGGCAAACAAACATACATGATTTTTAACATGACCACACTGCTGGAAGTGGTGCAGAATTAAGGTGTCTCTGCAGACTGCAGAGTCACAGTAAAACTTCTCTGAATTCACTAAAATAGTTTTACCACATCTGGTGTATCTCTTTTATGCTGTATTCTTGGAATTATAAGGTATTCTTGACTGAAATGTTGTGGGCACACAGATGCAATAAAGAGCGAATCTCTAAATATATTTGTAGAAATGGAATAGCTGTATATATACTACATAAGTCTTGTACCACGCTAACTTCTTTTTCAAGTAACCATGAACCCAGTATATATATATTTATAAGCAGAGTTAGATGACATATCTAGTATTCCCCTTTGCTCAGAATGGGGAAAATAGAAATTCCTCCAGAACTGTTACTACTGAGAGCAAAAAATGTCAAGATTTTAATGGCACTGTCTGCACTAGAATCTCCTAGTAGGAAGACAAAAACCACTGTTTTGATACCTGCTGAGAACCGTGGTGAAATGCATTCTTTATACATTTTTTATTTGCCTACCTTTCATTTTGTGACATGCACAGAATCCAGAGCCTTTTCCAGTTATTTCATATTACATGCACGTAAAAGAAGAGCAGTGTTCCTAACACCTGTCAGGAATTTTCCATCAGCACAAAACCAAACACACGAAAGGGAAGTATTTTCAGCTGTACTTAGGAACTTCAGCATTTCATTGCTTAACACAGTCACATTGATCATTTACAGATTCACAACTGTGATGCAAAGTAACTGTCACAGAATTCAAAAGTTCGTATTTCTCTTGCAATCAGAATTAATAGATGTAACCAGCATAATAAAACTAACTGTTTTCTAGTCTGGTCATTGTGCACTAGGAGGAAAAAAAAAGTTTTTTGCTCTAATAGTTGTAGCATTACTTTGAATCCAGAAGGATTCAAGTAATGTGTGTTTCTGTAAGAGTGTACAATGTATGTTACTGTAAGAATACACTTCTGTACTTACACAGAAAGACTGAAAAAGTTAAAATGTCTAGTTATTATTTATCTACTGTAGTCATCACTCCATAGCATTTATTCTCAGACAGGTTCCAAAATAAGGGCTTTTTTTATTGTACTGCAGACATAAAACTGCTTTGGATTTGACCAATTTATAGTTCAGAGGAGGTTTTTTTTTGCTTTTCTAGATGTTTTCTGTTGTTGAACAAGAGGTAAATTAACTGCTAGTTGTTAAAATAGGTGAAATTACCTTTATTTATGAATATGAAAGATGAAGTCAGATGAGCAGTTGAGTTTGGCCAGGTAAAAAGATTAGGTGAAAGCAGATTATATAAACTACAAATAAAAAATTTATATGCATGTATTTAGAAACAAAACCAAATACTAAATTAGATCTACATAATGAAAATAATTTGCTAAATAGACTTCCAGTGTTAATAATGAACTACTTTCCTTTACATTAGTTCCTGTTTAATTATCTTTTTATTATCATGGTTGCTATTTACACTTGCATTAAACCTTATGTAGGACTCAAGTTTTAAATACCTGTTAAGGAGGTGTAAATAATCCTGTTGTCTTCTCAGCTGTTTATGGAATTCAAAACTTTAGTCTGTGAGACACTAAAATTCTACCTTCTATCTTACTTATAATCTCATTATCAGTCTTAATTAATAATCTTAACACTTACCTTTAACTGTTACCTGATTATCCAAACTAGTGATACAACTCTAGTAGGGTTTGTGTGATGATACGAAATACTGGAAGAAAATAACCTTTCTGACTTGAAGTTAATGTGATCTTTACAGTACAGCCCCATGGGAAGCTTTCAGACAACTCACTGGAACCAAGCAGACATTAAACAGGTGACTATTTTATTTTTGGGGGAAAAGGGAAATGAGGGAAAATGTTCTGAAATGACATTGCTAGTTCTGCTGTTCTATACCTAGTACACTGTTTATAGCGTTGCAACAAAAATGGTTTACTTTTCATCTTGAAACAAAATGTTTTCATGATGAGAGTGAAGAGACATGGCGAATTGAAGAAAAATAGAAATTGTGTTAAGGTATTGAAAATGTGTTAATGAGCATAAAAGGAGCATGTCCCAGTATCCTGAGACTTCACTCCAAGTGGCAAAGCACAGAACACCCTTGCCAGCTGCATGACCTATCTGCACATATCTGTGTACAGGCATCAGTTATCTCCAGTAAACATCATGCAGGCACAACCTTGTTTCCACGTGAAACTTAATCAAGAAGTTCCCAGAGCTCCAGGGCTACAAGTGTTGGGGTTGCTGAGGTCTGGAACATTTCCACACAACTGTTTGCATTAATGGCAGCAGCTGCATAGAGCAAAGATGATCTGCTTTGTCGTTCATTTTCTTGCACTAGAGAAAAGCTGTGTGCTTGTAATAGTCTACAAGACACAGGAACCAAAAATACCCAGAGGCTGAAGACGACTGATAAGCAAATGGAGAAAAATCTGTCTTACAGATCAAATGACCAAAGGCAAATGACTCTTTCCTACATAAATTGTTATTAATGATATTCAGACAGGAACCAGAGAGTCTGCCACAAAGTATGTGAAGAAACTGTCTTTATGAAGATAATGAGAATGCTGCTGGTTTTACCTGTCATCTTCAGATTGCCATGGATCTACTTATTATGGTGTGATTTTAAGTAATTGAGCCACCTCTCTCCTGATATTAAAGTGCATACTCTTATATGTTTATTACTTAGCACAAAATGCTCTTTAATACATTAAAATAATCTCTGTTTTTACGATACCACCAAGATTTAATCTCAAATACTTCTTTCAGATTAGCCTGTTGGACTTTTTCAGTAGACATTTGTAGTTTCTATTGACATGAAATACCATTCTGATTAATAAGAATTTTGCATTAAGTGTTAAATTATTCTCTCTATGTTGCAGGGAGAGTCAGCAAACACCAGAACAATGGCAGAAAATGTATGGCAGATGCTCTGGTAACGAAGTGTATCACATTAACCTGGAAGAAAGTACGTTTTTTGCAGAGTATGAGGGGAAGAGCTTCACATATGCTTCTTTCCATGCACATAAAAAGTATGTTTATTTTTCTTATCAACCATCAAAAGTTCAAAGAAATAATTACTTGTTTTGCTTGCAACATACCTCTGGACTACAGGCCCAGGACTGCACATGAATCTGTTCCTAGGTTTAAGTATCTGGCCACTAATACAGATATATTTCTGTGAGTTGGTGCTGGTCAGGTAAAAGCTTGTTGTTTATTCTTTACAGCGCATCTCAATCTAAGAGAACAGAATATGAAAGATATAAAGGATAATCTGCACAACCAGAAAAGTTAGGCATCTTTTGAGGTTTTTCAAGAACACCAATCCTTTTCCAAGTCCAAACCAACCTAGAAATCAATGGGTGGGAGGGTGTGTTTTTGTTTTTGTTTTATTTAGGACTCAGCTGGCTTGCTTTGTGGCATGTTTGTATTATGGAAAATGTTCAATTTAAAGGTGTCACATGGTACATTCTGGTGACTGTTCAAACATAAAACTCTTCTTTCTGTTAGATGATAACATACCTACTTTAAGGTCCAGATGATGCATCACTTATCCAGTGCTGCTCTGTGAGATGAACATGCAAAATAAAGACAAATTATGTATGTTTGTATATATTTGATAAAATAAGAATTTATCAAACCCTTAATGCTGGGTTTATTCTCATATTTAATCAAGGAGAGAAAGAGGGTTTTTTGCTGTAATCCCTTATTTTGTATCACTAATCAAATACATTTTAAGAATGAATTGCAAAAATGAATTATGAAAATGATTTCCATTACTTACAAATAATGGAACGATTTAACATGATTAATAATTTTTCATATCATGTATCCATTTTTCTAGCAATATTTTCCCAAAATGGACTATTCATCTGACAGAAAAAAATTAACTGGAACAACATTAGGAGAATATTATGGGCATTACGAAAAACACTGAACTGCCTAGGAATTCATGAGCTCATAAAATCTGCTTGATTTGATGTGGCCTATTTAGCAGAACACATTTTTCAAACATCTTTGTCATCCAGAAAGGTGCAAATGTTCATAATGTGCAAAGAATAAAAATATACCTGAGGTTCATTTTTGACAATGGAAATTCTGGTGTTTGCAGGACTATGCAAAATGAACCATGCCTTTCCTTTTCTAATTAAGGTTTGGAGTCTGTCTGATTGGTGTTAGAAAGGAAGATAACAAAAACATTTTGCTGAATCCAGGTCCTCGATATATCATGAGTTCTACTGATATATGCTTTTATATAAATATCACCAAAGAAGAGAATTCTGCTTTTAAGAAGCAAGAAAAGCATAGAAAAAACCATGAATCAAAATTATCTTATCATGGAGCTTCTAGGTTACCAGTACACAGTATAATAGCCAGCATGGGTAAGTAACAACAACAACAAAAAAGATTACATCACAACATACTGGTTTTTAATGAGTAGTACATTTTAAAGCATCTTCCTAAAATTTTAATAAGCTATAATTATGAATAGAAAGAAATAATATAAAAACTTCAAATATTTGCCCTCATTAAAAAAAAAAACCCCACAGACAAACAAACAACAAAAACCAAACCAAACGAAAGAAAAACCCGGACAAAAGCAAATAAGCAGACAAACCAAAACCCACAGACTAACAAATGGAATTTGATTCTGTTTTACTTGACAATGAGGAATCAAACTACTTAAGACTGTGGTATGAAAAAGTAACAATGAAGCGTATGCAAAGCCAAATAAGTAAATCATATGAGTACTTCTTTGTCATTCATACCTGATGGTTTGTAAGAAGTTTTCATGAGCTTCTTGAATTTAAAAAGCACCGTAAGTAAAATCTGCAGGTTGCTGATGCATATAAATATGGACTGATTATATAAGATATGATTTTAAAGAGGTAGTTAACAGGAAGACATAGACTAATAGTCAGGAAGTGTTACTTTCCTCAAGTACAGTTGAAATATTTGTTTTACTGTAATGGAATAAACACAACCAGCATAGGGTTGCTGTCAGTCCTTTGCCACGCAGCCAGGCAATCCCCACTAAATCCAGAATCTCGTCCAAGCGTTCGAGAAGCACTGAGGAGATGTTTTCCCTGCCCCCAGGGACCGTGGCCATCGATTTACAGGACACGGGGTGCCGCAGCGGGGCCACCCTGGCCCTTCCTGCCGAGGGGGGCAAGGAGGGCAGGAGGCCCAGCATCGCCCCGGTGCTGGAGGTTGCGGACTCCTCCTCCCTCCACACCTGTGACCTGCTCAGTGACCAGTCAGAGGATGAAACCACCCCATCGGATGATGAAGTCTCTGCAGGCTTAGAGTATGTATATTAAGTGTAAAATGAAGGGAAAAGTTAATACTATATAAAAAGCATCCATAATCTATTTTGAAATGCTGATCAATCTGAGGGCTTCTAGTAAGTAAGTCCCATGAAGCCCAATTATGGAATTATTGCCACTGAGGAAGTGATAGCAGAATGCCATAAGCCTCCTTCAAAATACAAAAACACCCAACAGATTAACTCTTCTATTTGCTGGGGATTTTCTCTTCGCAGTTATAAAAGCTGTAGTCATGTATTACAATGCATTCATAACATATTTTAGGGCTTTTTATTTATTTATTTATTTATTTATTACTTTCTATAATTACTAAGTGAGCTCTCAACAAATTTGTAAACAGCTAAGTATTCCTGTCATGAGAATCAGATCATCCAACAGGCTTTTGAATGCTGGGGCTGGGTGTGTGACTTCAAAATGCAGGAATGACAAAAAAGCAGAATGGGACAAATGATCATATTTAATTCAAAATGCTTGTTAGTGTGTTACTGAAAGTAATGATGCATTACTCAGAAAACCCCAGAAGATTCAATCTTGCTGTGCAGATGAGCAATTATGTTTATTGGGATTGCTGACAGGGGTGTTAAAACTGAAATACACAATTAAGCCAGTGCCTCAACCAGCAGAGTTTCCCATCTCCACCAGTGGCAAGCATGAGAAGCTCCAGGGAAGATTATCAAGCTTCAGAGAAAAAATTAGTAGGACAAGCCATCTTAAATGTGCAGACTGAAACACCAGGATTTAAATGGCCTCTTGTAAAAAACCACTAAGGCAAATCAGAAATTTCACCTCATTGGGAAGAGGATTTGCTATTTAGAATTTATCTCAGTCATTTTGAAAGTACATTATTAAAGCTAAAAGATAGTTACTTCACTCATTCTTGGTAAATGTTTGAAAAAAAAAATGAAGAAGGAAGAGAGGAAGTACAGTTATTTCTGTTCTCTTTCCTTCCTTTTTTAACTTAGAAGTTTCCAGTTCAAAACCATATGACAGCACACTATGATACAACAGACTATTTTCAAAAACCCAAGCAAAACTCCTTCAGTGCCCAAGAGCATGGTAGCTTTCACTAAGTTCTATTGAACTGGCTGCAAAATACATTCTTTTGACCTCGATTAACCGTTCATTTTGTGGACTTGACTCAAAAACTTGGACATATGCATAAACATCCCACAAAACGCTTGTGTAGGCAGCTGTGTTTTGGTAATTTGCTATATTGAAAAATGTTTTTTTTTTTAATTTTAGGTATGCCAAAGGCTATCCTCCATACTCTCCTTATATTGGAAGTTCTCCCACCTTTTGCCATCTTCTGCATGAAAAAGTACCCTTCTGTTGTCTAAGACTAGATAAGGTAAAGGAGGGTTCTGTTACTGGATAACCCTACATTCTCCTTTGTCTCTTGCATCTGAGCAGAGCTGAATTCTGCTTTCTCCTTTGGGATGACGTTTGTGCAGTGTTTGCTATAATACTATATTTTCTCCTCCTTTTAATCACCAAGTGTTTATGTCTAACCAGGTCTCTATTGGGTCATCTGATACAACATTCACATCCACTGAACTTGTTTCTCACTTTGATTTTAGGGATGCCAGCATAACTACTATGAAGATGCCAAAGCCTATGGATTCAAAAATAAATTGATTATAGTTGCAGCAGAAACTGCTGGAAATGGCTTATATAACTTTATTGTCCCACTCAGAGCTTATTACCGACCAAAGAAAGAACTAAACCCCATTGTATTACTGCTGGATAACCCGTAAGGAGACTTTTTTTCCTCCCTTCTCATAAGTTTTAAACTCATTTTACCATTACTTCAACAGATGACCCCTTCTCATGTGGCCAGCTGAAAATCAAAAATATTATGGCACACTTACCTTTGAGAAAAGTTAGTGGCAAAAAAACATGCTCCACTGTCATATACAAATTGACCTTTTATTGACCGTTAACAGCCATAGTAAACTTAAATGTTCTTATTCTTCAGGGCCAATGTTTCAGTTGAGTTTTTCTCAAAATTACCCCCAAAAATGTGAATGTAACTGCTAAAATTAAATAGCTTTATAAAGACTGTAAAAAGCAAGCTGTGTAGCAGTTTCACAGCTACATGACAGCACTAACCTACTTAACACTTACTGGCCTGGACCAGTTAGGTATATTTTTAAGAACTCTACACTCAAAGATAAACAGTTCTTTAAGCCAAAAGGACACCCACAGACACTTCATCTAAAATTACTTATAGCCATGGATGAAAATGAAAACCTGCATTATTGCTGTTACTTTAATATCTCTCTGGTGACTGCTAGAATTTTTCACATTTCTTGCTTTTAATGTTTCAGACAAATTTGCCTATGTCAAGACTGGTTCATTTATAATCTGATAATGAAATAGTTTTTGGGGGGTTTTTGCAACACTTTGGTATGGCTCAGAGACTTAAAATCACAGTTTGAAAGACACAGAAATGGAAGTTAGCTGTACACACAAAACCAGAACAAGCTAAGAAAGCAAAAATGTCTTGTAGGTTGTGATTCCAGAGCTGACACTTCCCATTGCGTAGATCTGTTGCAGTTTAAGTGATTTTTTTTTTTATACAAAGGCCTGCTGTGAAGTGTCCCACTTTCCCTCAGGCAGCTCCTTAGTCACCTGTGTTTGCAAAACAGCAGGTTTTTATGTAGGTACTATGGCATACAGTGAATCACACAAATTGAGAAGCCTAAATGGGGCTAAATCACTTCCACTGGCACTCTGAGAGCACAGCCATGGGCACAGGGGGCCCTCTAGTGCCAGCTCCTTTTGCCAGCACAGTGCCCAACTTCACACAGTCCAATGCTGCTGTGACACTTCAGCTAAACCCACTTTGATTGATTTTTGGGAAATAAAAGCTCTGCTTGCTAATTAAACCAACACCCTTAGTGTTGTCTCTCTCTATGCAGCATCTGCAGTGACTCCTCTGAAAGGGAGTATGCTTGAAAGCAGTAGGTGTCACAAAACCCAAATGATGATTTGATTTCCACTTTACATTTTAATTAAGAGTTGTTGATGCTTATTTTAAGTCCTCCTAAGACATACATTGGAGTATAACTTGGTAGTGTGTCTTTGACATCACTCATTTGTTCTTATATTTGGAATTGTCCTGTGCCATAACAGTTCTGATTTTAGAAGTGCATTTATTAATAGAAGCATGTTAATTCTGATCATTCTTTATGATCACAGCAAACTGTTGATTCACAGTTTTCTGAAAACCTATTTCCTGCTTAAACTGACATTATAATGCCAAAGTTTAAGAAAGTTATTATTTAAACAACCCCAAACTACCAGTTGATTGAAATATTTTCAAAGAGATGCTTCTGTTGTGATACTGTGTTTCATTTTGTAATTCCATCTGCTGCTTAGGCCAGATATGCATTTTCTGGATGCAATCTGTTGGTTTCCAATGGTTTACTACATGGTGGGCTCTATCGACAAGTAGGTGAAATAACTGTTAGAAAACTTACCTTTGTAGTCTCAGTGGTTTGTTGTGTGTATCGTCATTGCATGTTTTAGTGTATGTGTTGTAGTTGGAGATGAGCTTTTTGCATGCATAGTCTGTGTCTGTGTGCTGTAATTTGGGATTTCAAATTTCTGATTTATAAAGGACCTCATTAGTGAAAAGCATGACAGAGAGCACAAGTTAACATCTTCAAAAACGTAAGATTAACACTTATTTAGGTGATTTCATATGTTTCTGCAAATGAACAGATTATAGCCCTGATTCTAGTGTCAGTCTTACTGAGTTACAATTTGTTGGAATTCATTGAATTGGGTTTTGTAAAGATAGCTACAGAATGTAAACAGTCTTGAATGTGTCCAAAAGTCTTCATCTTTCACTACTGAAATTACCACTTACTCCTACATTTCTGTCTTCACCTCTGCTAATATGTGTTTATGGATATAGGTTTAGCAGCAGAAATTTAGCGTGAAAATCTGGCAGAAACAAGAGAAGAGCAAGGACTCATGAATATTTTAGTAAACTCCTCTGTGTAGATTGTAAATTTAAAGAAAACTGTTTATTTCACTACATAGTGAATACTTAATTGGGTCTACAAGCCCATAATATTAATTCCCCCTGTAGAAATCAAAAAACTTATTTTCTGCTTATAGTACTGACATGGTTACAGATTTACCTTGGTGATACTGAATCCTTGCCAGGTTTACAAAGAGCCCACAGAAATGTTATGTATTTTACATTTTTTTTTCCTATAAAGCATGAAAGGGTCACAGGTTATTAATATCTAGTGTTTTTTTAACTCTTAATTTCATCATAGATATAAAAAGAACTCATAATGGCAGAATAATTAAATTGTTGCATTTTTTTCCCAACCTGGAAATGAAACTTGAGATCATTTTAGTAAGGAGGTGATATAAAAGGAGATTTTATTTGAGGGCCTTATAGGCAATTATGGAAAGATGTCCACAAAAGCCCACTCCTCCAGGGGTGCATACAATGGTAAAGGTTTTAGGAAATTAACATAATTGATAAAAAGCACCAATGAGGAGGAAAAGTGGTGATGCAATTTCCCCCCCTCAGCACTAGCTGTACTTTGTCCATGAAAATTTATCTCAAAGAGTTGTTCTCAGCCTTGGTTCCCAGGAACAACCAAGCGAGCACGGGGCCTTGTACTTCCTGGGGCTTGGAGCTCTGGAATTTGTTTTGTCTTTCGGCCTAGGGAAAGGCCATGAAAAATTACTGGGAAAACTAATTACTAATACAACAGGCTACAGACCTACAAATAAATGTGTGAAGAATACAGATAAAAGGAAAAAGACAAAACCCAAACAGCATCAAAATGTATACTCAAGAAGGAATACTCAAAGTATTCAAAGTAAATAACAACTCAGATGTTAACTTGTTTTACTAATGTAGAAAATGAAACTTGGTTTAAATTTACTGAGTTTATTCCAAAATGGAAATTGCCAAATCCCTCCCTAATGGTGTTTTGTTGTTCTTTCAGAATTAAAGGCATTTTAAAATAAATGAAGCATGTAGTCTTTGGAATAAGTGATTATTCAGGATTCAGAAGGTCACAGTAATACCAGCATGAACTTCTGCATCTTTTATGACTCTAAAACACTTTAATTCCTGGTGCAATAAGCAACTAGAGTTTGTAGAGGGTTTTTTTTTGACATCTGTTATTAACAATAAGAATACTTAAAAAATATAGTTCATATATATTTCTTGTGTTTTCCTCACCATGTTTTTAAATCATGTACAACTAATAGATCTGTTCATCTGTACATAAGAAATATATTGTAAAATATGCAAATTTTCCTTTCTTATTTAAGGGGTATAAAATACGTTCTCAAAGTACCTCCATCCATAAGTATCTAAAATATTTATCATTTGTTCACTATCAATGAAGTATCATCATCTCAGAGAGAAGACCACCAAAGGAATGACTTTCATTTACCATTCTTCTTTTTTTTAGAAGTAGATGGCTCACAGAAAAACAGCTATACCAAAATTCATAGCAGAGATGCACTTTATCAAAATATGTCAAGTAGTAGGTACCTGTCCCCCCAGTCCTTGGGTCAGATTCGAGATCTGTAACTGAACAGATTTCACAGTTGTGTAGAAATCTAGTCAATCTTGAGAAACCTTTAGCTAGAGGTACCTGAGAACTAGAATTAAAATACTTTCACATTAGCATTTTTGAAATTCTCTGCAAGCCAGCCGAATGTAACTGCTAAAATGAGGATAGCTGTTGAGCTTATGAAACACTGAAATGCAGAAAATCTGGGTATTTCAGAATATGCTGCTATTTTCAGAGATCAACTCAGAGTCTGAAAAAGCAGAAATACAAGTTACTCAGAAAAAATGTATGGACTTCTACTTGTGCACTGCAGTTGTTCATGGCTCACATAAAATCAGGTTTTCTTTTGTTGTAGTCAACCATCAGTGATATTGCACAGTTTCAAAAATAATGATATATGTATTCTTCCAAAATAAGTTGTTAAAAAAACCCACCACACTTGTCAAAAAGTGCTTAGGATCTATGGAAAATGAAACGCTTCATTTTGGAGACAAGGCTACAAGGCATGATGAGAACTGTAACTCAGCTGTCTGTGAGTGTTTTCTGTGGTTGGGCTTCACACAAACATTGTCCAGCTGTGCACAAAGTTCTGCTGCTCTGCAGCTGCTCCTAAAAGCATCCTGAGAACACTCCAGCTCATTTATTAATATTTTGAAACCAAGATAAAACTGTGGGAAAGAGCAACCTGGAGCATTTATTTGAGTTTTTCTATTGTCAGAAGCAACTGCATTGGAGCAAGTTGTTGCAGTAGATAAGGCCAAAGTCTTCCCAAGTAACTATTAAAGACTTACTAAAAAAATTGAAATAAATTTATCATTTACAAAAGAGAGGGACTGTAACAACCTACTGAAGTAGATTCTATATTCTGTTCTACCAATTAATTGAGATGTTGTCCTAGATTAGAAGTTGTTATGTAGCTGATCTGCAGATGCCAACCAACCATGACTAACCTTTCAGGTGTTCAGTATTAAGTTGCTTGTTTCTTTCTCCCTCTTTCTCTTCACAAAAGCCTAGATGACTTATTAAGGTGTGGGGTCACCTTTGCAGCTAATATGGTGGTGGTGGACAAAGAGAGCACCATGAGTGCTGAGGAGGACTACATGGCAGATGCCAAGACTATTGTGAATGTTCAAACCCTCTTCAGGTAAGGCATTTTTGCAACCTATCTACACGTCCTCATTAACTGTGAAATACTTAATGCCTCTTGTGCCAAGAATTTACTCTTTTTTTATTTTCCTGAAATTTTGCTTTGCATGAATTTGTGTCTTACATGTCAGACTTTTTCCCACCCTGCTTAGCAATTCACTTAGAATCCTGAGGTATTCTCCTGAAAGCTCAGATAAAATGCTTTGCATCCCAAAACCAGATAGTAATTTAAAAAGTTAGCTGTCAGGTTTACAGGAAGGAAAATAAAGTTACTCTTGAAGACTTAGGGTAAAAGATAGTTGAGAAAAGGAAATTCACAATAATGCTAAAACCCATATGAAAGGCAGATCCTTCTAATGCTGAAAGGTAAGCAGTGCATCACTATGAAGTTAGTAGTAAGTGTTCACATTTTGTGTATCTAGTTTTGCACAACAGTTAGGTTTCTAGGCACATATATACAACATCACATATGACAGCAACATGGTAAGAGTCACGAGAGTATAATATGATCAGTCTAGTAAAGAGGCTGAGGGGACTGTGATGAAAAGCAAAACACTGAGATTTGCTGTTCCTTTTGAGAACTCTCCTCATTAAAGCCTTTGTGTTCAATATCTTGGTTCAGTAAGTTCAAATGAAAAAAATGTGTTGCTTTGAGCTGAGAAAAAAAATTATTTGCGTAATAAAAACACCCAAAAAATCTCACACAGTCAGCTATGAAATGCCTCCCTGATTTGGGGCTTAAGCCTAGCACTTCCTGGTGCTCATTCTGAGGCCAGGAAGAAAATTGAGTATGATTCAATGTTGCTTTTATTGCAATTACCTGTTTTCTGTGTCAAACCTTCCACAAAAGACCAGAGAAAGATGCATAGTAAAAGTCTTTTGAATCCTTCAGTGGTTTCGAAAACTGAACTCATTAAAATACAACGGAGCTTTTTTTTTGTAAATGCAGCTCTGTGAGAATGCAGTTAAATGCTCTTTGCATTTCCCCATGTGCTCAAAGGAAGCAAAGTCTGCATTGCACAAGAAATGTTAATTCTGTCTTTTTCTAACATTTCAGTTTTTGAATTGGTACCTGATACTTGCACAGGTGTGTGTTTCATACTCACACCTGTGAAATTTGGGTTGAAACTGTAATTGTGTTTTATCTATGCATCACTCAGATCTACTCCTAACCATACAGTGTTTGGGCATTTCACTGAGGTCTTTTACATACATCAGTTTTTCAAAAATACAGTTTACCCCCAGATGGAAAAAGGAGATGTATAAAAAGAAAAACTTGCAAAGTTCCAATTTTTTTGTTGTTTTTTTTTTCCCCTAGTTGTGTTCTACTTTGTAAAAGACAAACTACATATGATAGGTACGCCATTAGATGTGATTGTACACTCCTTCAGTTGTCTTGCACACTGTTTGCAGCTAGATGGCAGCTTTAACTCATGTACAAATTCTGTCTCGTTCAGTATTGTTTTAACGTTGCATATTTGCAATCAAAGTAAATTAAAACAAATGCCTTGGTTTAAGAGCTAACAACACTTTTTCATAAAACTTTGTAAACTTTCACAAATAGTGTATTGTATAAATTTGTTTTCTATTCTCCCCCCCCGAACATATAATAGTTTCACTGCACTTTTGTATTATATAAAAGTTGTAGAAATCAGTAAGCTCTGGGAAGAGGCACAAGGTAGTGGCATTTACCTGTTCTACAGAGTAAACTACATTCATTGCACTAAGGTAAATAGTTTTGTAAATGACCCTTAAAAATATATTGAAAGCTTTTCCGTTAGTTATGAATAGGGAATACTATCAGAAAGTAATGAAGAAAAGACTGGACAGGGTAGAGAGCTACAGCACTCAACACCAACCGTAGTGTTAAAGAGGAATTTTAAACCACTGGATTTAATATGCTTTTTTCAATGCTATCACGTCACTGAGGAACATTCCACTTTAGTCTCACCAGGTGAAACGGTTCAGAGGATGCAGGCTGATGTAAACAGCCCTGATGTGAGTTACTCAGGCCTGAAAAAGCCATGTGAGAGTGCTGCAGTAGCGTTCAGCCTAGGCTGGCAGTTCTCACACACCAGTTGTGTCATTATTCCCGGATTTACATAAATTAGCAATCTTGCTTTGCCAGGAGAGCGGGCTCCCCACCCTGGACGGCAGATGCATTGTGCATAAAGACAGGGTTATTAGCACCTTTAGGGCTAGAAGCTGTGCCATCCCAATTAACACTGTGACACAGCGCTGACTTAGCTGACCTAGAAGGAGTACAGAAGTGTGACTCAAATGGCCACACTAAGAAAGAACAAGTTATCACAGCTTAAAAATAAAAGGAGAAATTAACAGCCTTGGACTGTACCTTAAGATGCTTTTCACTTTTTAAAACTAAATAGGAAGCCAACCACTGAGTCCCTGCAGACAGGTGTGAGCTCACCTCAGAAAAACAGTGTGTGTCCTCAAACAGTAGGTCTGTCCTGCTATAAAGTTTTATTAGTTAACCTCTTAAAGGCTGTGTTTCAAATCCTGCAGGAAGCCTATGTAACAGGTCAGTGTTTCGGCTGGGAGCTGTCAGCACCAATTTAGAGATAAACCAAGTGAGGTGCTGTGACAGCATTGCATTATTTTCCGGGTTTATCATTGTGGTTTGGGAAAGAGCTACATGTCTCTCTTGCTTGTCTGATTTCCAAAAAAGAGTTCAGCAGCAAGCCATGCCTTCCTTCAGGCTGGTGGGGGCTTTCTCTTCCCCATCCAGTCCTTTCTAAGTAAAATGGGGTAGAAGAGAGGGATCTTTGCCCAGAAGGAGCCTGGTCCAGTGCTAGAAGTTGGCAGGCAGTGTGCCTTGCACCCAGGGCAGGATGCAATCTGTCCCTGTCCACCTGGAGAGTAACTTCCCCTAATTCGACTAAAAGGCACTTGTAAGTAAAATATTTTACCAATACCAATTTTGAAACTGACTTCCTAATATAAATCAGTTTTCATATCTTGGTGATAATTTAAACTATCTTTAAGAGAAACATAGCAGCCTGCATTTTTTCCTGCTGTGTATATTTTTTTTCATGAGATCAGCTTTTACTTTCCTATTACTCCTAATTCTGAATTCTGTAGTGTTAGTTTTCAAATGCAATGTGGGATGCACACATATTGGCAGATAGTCTGGATATTCATTTCCCCACATTTAGGCTCTTCTTGAACTGCCATTACAGTGATGTTTCTCTCTGCAAAAGTGAGGGAAAAGGAAAAGACTTGCAAAAAAGTGCATTGAATTCCATTTGACGCTAATTTACCAAACCCTGCTTCCCTGAAAAGTGAGACAGAAGCCACATCAATGATGTAATTAGTAGAACAATTACCTATTGTTAAGTGTAGATAAGTAGCCTCAGGATCAGGGAAAGAGGCTACAAATGTACATCTCATTTTCTGACAGGAATCTGTAGGGGAAAGATTTGAATAATACTATGCGTTCTATTTCAACTTGTTTAGTATTTAAATAGTGTAAACTATGATTATCATTCTGTTTCTTGGAGCCCTGAGTGCTGAGGAGGGCCTCTTTAGTCTGCTGCTTTAAAATCTGTGTAATTCAGCCAGTTCACAGTTGAGCTTTCTTCACCGCTTTTAGTTACTGAAAACCTGAATTGGTGTCAAGTCATAAATATTTTCTATATGTAAGTATTTCAAAGTGAGAACATAAGTATACATAAACATACATTTTATCAGTAACTCCCACAAGTGTCACTTTTCATCTATGTTGCTCAGACTGTAGTCAGAGTGTGCAAACAGACCTGGAGAAAGAAAATACAACAGGAAAGGTTGAAAAAAACCCTACATAAATATTTTACATGCAACCAGGTACTAAGTCCAAGCTTTAAACTTCTGCATTTTTTGTTGTTTCCTGCAGATTTGTGATACTGTACCAATCATTAAATAAAATGAAATTAAGTTGTTTCTTGCTAGCATTTAAGTGTTTTGTGAGCTCAGTGGGTGCTTCTTTGTGAATTCTACCGAGAATGATGCTGGACCAGCATTTCATGGGGCCCAGATACACCACAGGTTTCAGGACTTCATTAAAAACATGGACATGAGCACAGGCTGTAGCTTTATGTAGAGCCTTGCATTTGTGAATTGTTATAATTAAAGTATAACCACCACATTCTTTTAAAATGCAGGTTGTTCTCCAGCCTAAGCATTATCACAGAGCTAACTCACCCAGCCAACATGAGATTCATGCAGTTCAGAGCCAAAGACTGCTATTCTCTTGCTCTGTCCAAATTGGAAAAGGTAAGAAGATTTGCCTCCCCTGACCCTCAATTTAATTTTTTTTTTTTCCGATGTTGTAACAAAGATTTCAAGACACGTGGAAACAGTAAATGATTTATAGTTGTAGAGCTACCGTAAAATATTTTTTTTTTCAAAATTCTACTCTAATTTAAGAATAAAGCTTGATTTCATTTAATCAATTTACAATATACTATTAGTCAACCAACTCTCTGGTGGAATTTTCTCAAGGAAAATGAAATATTTTTTGATAATTAAATATTTAGAGCTAATGTAGTTGTCCAGGAGGCTGACACAGGCAATTAATATGGAACATCTTTTAACTGACTAAATGCTTAAAGCATACAACTTTTATTATAATGTATTTTTTAATTCCACTTCATTTTAAAGGCACTATAATCATGTTTTCTGTACATTTCTGTGCATCTCATTACTGGGATGGGTTGAGAACAGCAATTGTTCTCTGTCAAACTGATGAGAGGGACAGCGACACTACTTAAATGTTAGATCAAACCTTCATATTCTATATGTATATTTGGCATTTTCAAACTGTGGAACTGTGGCTGTATGGAAATAAATTTAATCTACTTGTTTAAAATACTGTTGCTTAAAACAGGTAGAGCATATGAAGCAATATTGTGCATCTGTTTAACTCTCTAAAGTCAAGGACCATCCTCTTTCTCACAAATCTTCACTGGTGATCTGACCTACCACCTCTGCACTCCCCAAATTTCACAGTATTAGTATTACCTTAATGATCTTTCAGGCCATATTTGGAGTTTGTGAGAGACATAATATCACTGGGAGAGTCTTCAAGGGCAGAAATCCTTCACTACATTCTTTTCTTTCTCCTTCTCAGTCTATCAATCAGTATGACTACTTGGTTTTCTCATGTACCCTCCCAGTCGGTCCACCTCAGATATCGTACATACATTGGTGGATTTGAATTCATGCCAAAATCATTGCCATTATACAGATTTAACACATAATTTCCATTTCCTAGTTGTACCATAAATTTCCTAGATTTTGGGGACTTCAGAGTTCACTATCACTGTATAATGTTCAGATAGGTAATTTATACTTGATAGAAAAGAACCTTTCCATAGAAACTTACCTTCTCAGTCTGGTTTCTTACAGAGGAATTGAGTGCTGTAAAAATTGAGGCTGTGTGGATGAGACAGGATAAGGATGAGAAATAAATCTTTTACTGGGTCAAATGTGACACATGTCGACCAGAAGATGTAAATATCTGGGTGGCCTTTAGTGACTTGTTATCTTTGCCTGTAGTAGCATGAAGGCTTGATCTTGTGTTTAGGTGGTGTTCTGACAGAGACATAACCTGGGGAGCTGTGAGGAAGCCAGAAAAAAGTTGTTGCGCAAAGAGAGGAGCTGTTTGCAGCAGGAGGCTCAGCTTTGTTGGGCTAATGCCCCCATCCCCACTACCCTTTAAGGTTTGCACCTGTGGCTCCTCCACTGTAGCACTTCCTCCATGGTAAATCCATGGAGATTCCATGGCTGGAATCTTCATTGCCAGGTCTTTCAGGGCAATGAGGGCCAATGGCTGGCTGGGGCCTTCAACACTGTGTTTCAACCTAACTTAATGTCTTGGTGTACTATGACTTGACAGGGTTTTTGAAATTCTTTGTTAACATATTCCCTTAATCTGACTCCAGATGGATTCTGGAATGCTCTGTGGGCTATCTACTTCCATGCAGTGAAACCAGGATTTTTATCTCAGTTCTTTCTTTATTCACATATGTTCCTTAGTTTTTCAAGCAAATATTCTAGAAATACTTAAAAATATTTTAACTTCTTGCCTACCTTTATTACTCCATTGTGCGAAAGTTGTGAAGATAGGTTGGAAGCTGAGCATTTAATGAACTTGCTATCCAAACTATGCGCTGCTGTAACAGAGATAAGATTAGGAAATCTTATCTTAAAGAACGTTTTCTTCATTGCTCTTGCAGTTGCCTTCTGTTGATATTTCCCAGTCATTTCATCTTAACATTTGCAGGGGGAACTCCACAGGTGGTGCCATAGTTCATTTGATGTTTCAGAACTCCCTCATGCAAAATGAAAGGCATTTAAAAACTCCAGTAAAAATTACCTAAGGCAGTCAAACATACAGTTGCTTGTTATTTCTGCATTAAGCACCTCATTTTCAGAAAGACTGAGAATGTCAGGCAAGTTGCCTTGAGGTAGTAGTGAAACACACTGGCAAAATTGGCTTTTCAGCCTAATGGGCTGCAGAAGACAGATACACAAATCAGATGTCCATCTGCTGTTGCAGCTGCAGCTTTTCTCATTTTAGAGATAAATAAATCTGACAGTAAACTCAGCACTGACATAGGAGAAAGAAGTGGCCTTTATACACAGAGAGAAGGATGAAAAAAACCACCCACACTCTAAACTTGAAGTCTGCGTTCTCCATTTGTCTTGTATAAGAAAACAAATTAGTTAAACACTCCCTCTTTCTTGAAAAAAGGGTTTGTAGTGTTTTGGATAGGATTCAGACTTTAGTTTGCTATGGTTTTTTTCCAAGTAAATATTGCAGGTGTTATTGATAAAAATTCTAAAGCTGTAAGTGATCATCTTGAAATAAGTACAAGTTCCTACATCTTTTAATCAAACCCAATCTTGTGGTTTTGTATCTTCCACAGGGATAAGCACACAGATATTAGGTGAGCAGAAATCTGTCTGGGATGGTTCCGTATATTTGCAGTGATTTACACAGACAGGCTGCTTTTTTGACCTTCAGGATGGGGCCTCCTATTTCCTGTCTCCATTTTTTTTCCTTTAATATAATTCAGGTATTAAGCAGATTTGAATTAAGGTTAAGTAATAAAACCCAATAATGACATATGAGTTACAAAAAGAGATTGGTACCTCTTATTATTGGTGTCTTATTTTACATAAGGAAGTTGTTCCAGATTAACACCAGAAAATTAATTTGTTCTTGCCAAGAAAGTGGGATTATATTTCTCACAAATCTCTTTGAAGCAAGAATAAAGGAAAAGCAGGGCTGTAGGGAGATGGAAGGAAACTAAACCAGCCTAGTCCAATCATATGAGGGTCAGCAAGGCCAAGGGACGGGTCCTGCCCTTGGGTCACAATCACCTCCTGCAGCACCACAGGATGGGGAAGAGTGGCTGGAAAGCTGCTCCAGGATGGGGGTGCTGGCTGACAGCCTAAGCCAGCCTGTGTGCCCAGGTGGCCACAAGGCAAATGGCAAACTCGGTACCAGGGCACTGATTGACCCCGGTGCCATTTTGTGCAGATTGTGTTCATGTTTCCTTTTCCTAGGAGACTTCCTGGGCCAGGATGACAGTCCACTGTCAGCACCTAGGAACTGGAGCAAGTTAACAGGAGCTAAGCACAGTTGATATCCCTCCATCTTTTTAAAGTTGATCTAGTGGAATATACCCATGCAGTTTGGGATGTGATGACTGGAACAACATAGGCATTAATCAGTATCTTTCAACCTGAAAAACTGCACATACTGGACAAAGATGCTCCATACCTGTAGGAAGAAACTATGTTGAGAGTAAAGGGATTTTACACTTTTGACTTCTTTCGAGACAATATCTATTTCATGTTTTTGTTACAGTCCATCCAAAGCCAGCATTAAAAATGTTTTCAATTTTTTAATTCCCTAACAGAAAGAGCGGGAGAAAGGATCTAATCTGGCATTTATGTTTCGTCTGCCCTTTGCTGCTGGCAGGGTTTTCAGCATCAGCATGTTGGACACACTACTTTATCAGGTACTGTGAACAGCAATGTGACTTAACACAAATATTGCCACCCATTTTATTATGCTTAATTACTGGGTGACCCTATTTTCTGACACAGGATCCATTAAGGTGCATCTATACCGGGACCAATCAATGGCAAAAGATAATAGAGCATGCTTCGTGTGTTAGTTATCAATCCCAAAATCACCTTGTGACTGCACGAAATCTGATGTTACACAATGTAATACTGTTTATGTACCGCTCCACAGTCAAATAGCTTTGATAAGGCCTACATAAATTACGGAGTATACAGGATAATAATGCCTGTACTTTGCAACAAGAAAGGCAGTGCCCATTTGAATGGCTTTCTGCCCCAAACAGAAAGGAACAGAATCACTTTAATTTGTAATTTATTAGTCTCCTGCATTTGCTGATAGAGGCCTCAATTACTTCGTAGTGTCCTCTCCTCTCCTCTTACTCGTGTTGACTAGACCTGCAGAGGCTCAATCATTACATTATAAAGTAAGCCATGCTTGCCCTTGCAAGGAATTCATTCAGTGGCTACAAAGAGACAGTGAGGGAAGAAAAGGTGGCAACTGAACCTTGTGGCTCAGAATCCAGGAAGCAGTGATGACAGTGAGAATCAGGGAAGAGCACAGCTTCAGAGAGTTCAAGAAAAAATATCAGAAAATATAATCAGGGCAAACGGAGGTAGTAGTTGCTAGTTTCAGGGTGGAAAATAGGACAATATTGCCCACTCTTCAGCAGTGCTCACATACCAGGATGCCCAAGGAGCAGCCCCCAGTGCCACCCTTCAAGGATCAGGGCACACAGCACAAGCAGGAGCACCACCATGGCTCACATCATCCGCTCACCTGAGCAGCCTCCTGCTTTGTCTCTACCTAGGGATAGCCTGTGGGTGCTTTAGGACTAAGGTGGAAAACATCCTTGCAGGGAAATTAATTTACTTGGTAATTTGGTTCATGAAAGGTATTCTTTCATTGCAATTCTACTTCCAAGTAAATTTCCTGACGGCAAATCCAACATGAATAGAAAAATTCCTGGAGCTAAACTTCTCTCAAGAAGTCATTAATATATAAACATGTCATGTATATGGACATATATATTTTAAGATTCTAGAAATAAATGTATATGCATATAAAACATCTTCATAATCGTGCCCCAGGGTATCAGCATCACCTTGCACAATATTAAAAAGAAGTAAAAATACCGGAGGTATATATATAAACAGATCTGTCAATCATCAACAGCTCCTGCCAGCACACAGGCAACTTCAATATTTTATATTTGCTCCTAGACATTATAATCATGCTATGACTTGACAGAGTAACACCATGCACTGGAAAGTGTTTAAAACAAATTGTCTCATGCTCATTCTCACTTTAATTTCACCTGTCCTTCTTTTGAACCGCTACTGCTTGTAGGTGAACTGTCATTTTTTTAGAATTACTTTTCTTACTCCAAGTTAGAAATTCTATTACGGCAACTCTTTGTTCTTTTTCATGGTCCCATTTTCTGTCTTTTTTTTCTTCAAGAAGCAGAGCAAATGACATTGGGAACATCGAGGTTCAGCTGGTGCTTCCCATTATAGGCTGAAAGAAAAGCCTTTGACTTATCTTTAGGACAGTGACTGAAAAATAAAAACTTAGTCTTACAAATCCTACTGAATAAATCTGTTAATCTAATAAATATTCCATGGCAGAAATGATGCAGCCAAGATAACAAATAGGTTTAATTTGCAAACAATTTTTTTTCAAGATGTTCCTTGGCATTTAGCCCATCACAACTGGGAGATTAGCAGTACAAAAACTAAAACAGTTGAATCACTAATGTATCAAATGAAATCTGTCTGGCTTCTGAATCTGAACAAATTCAGATTCTATAGCTCTAAAGGATCTCTGTAATACTTCTGTGAGGTATTTCTTTGTGAAAACCTCTTTGTTAGCATTTGCATGGAGCCAGCAGAGCTACGGTGTGCGCTGCATTCCAAGGACTTCAGTGCTGCCCTGCTACACCTGCGTACAGGTGGCAAAGAACAGCTCAGCCTCAGCTAGAAGAGCACCCACATGGCCCCCTCATTGCAGCAGCCAAACCCAGGGGGAGAAGTATTTGTGATTTTGGCTGATGTAATTTTAGTCTGTTCCTGGCCTTAGTCTACACTAAACTTAATTTCTACCTTTTAACCTATAGCAACACACTGTTTAGCAGAGCAACAAGGCATATCAACCCTTAAAAACCCTTCACATTACTCATTTGAATAAAATAATAGCAGCTTCACCTCAGAGGGACCGACTGCAGACCCATCTAACATATGGCAGCATTTCTTTTGCACAGAAGAGTTCATTATAATTTCACACCTTGTAGGGCTAACTCCTCACTTCCACTGCCACATCCATCTTTGCTTTTACCATGCCTTGCTATGCCTTAGTCCCCCAGATCTTGTACGTGCATTGCATACACATGCGGAGCCGATTTATAAAAACTTCCTTTATGTAAGTAAATTCAGCAAAAAGAAAGGGTTAGGTATTCCTACAGTGATTAAGGTACTTAAAGAGATGGACTGTAAACACAGATGTATAATTTCTTTGAAATTCACACATGGTGCTAATGGTTGCCTACTCATCTGTTCATTAAAGTTTTTTTCTTTCTTTTCTGTCTCTCCTGTTAAAAAACCCCTTGCAGTCATTTGTGAAAGATTATATGATTTCTATCACAAGACTTCTGCTGGGACTTGACACCACGCCAGGATCTGGGTTTCTTTGTTCTGTAAGTTATTTAAAAAAAAAAAAAATCAGTACAGAGTACCAGAGAAGATTCTGTACTGTCTGAAAAATACTTCAACTTTCTTTGTATGGCATTTCCTTTTGTGAAAGTTCAAGGAAGGCCATCTGTTTCCTTTTTCATCAGGGAGAAGATGAGGAAATTCAACAGAAAACATAACCATTTTTTGTTCCATAGCAAAAAAACATCTCCCCAGGAAAACAAAATGCATTCTATTCAGCAGAAAATTGGAAAACACAGGAATAGTGCATTTTATATGAAATACCAATGGCAGCTCAGCAACCAATTTAAAAATTAAGTACACAAAAACCAGGAAGCACTACCTGGATTGTGCAGCCTGGCCAGGACTATCTCCCTGTCCCCATTCCTATGGGCAATAAAGAGCATAAGTGGTTTTTACATAAAGATAAGCTGTATTAAATGACTAGGAGTTGGAGTTAAAAAGTCATCTTGTTATTATATATGTCAGTATTGCCCAATGCAATTTAACTGTATATATGCACACATAAAACCATAAGGAACTGCAGTAATTTTTACTAAAATAAACCCCACCTTTTTGTTTTCTCCCGCACCCATCATACCCTGGGTAGCAAAAAGATCAATAAAAGTTGAGTTATTAAAAGTTGTTTGTGAGTATCTATAAAGAACAGCAGGGAAGCATCAGTGATGGTTTTAAAAAGTTGTTTCAATAAAAATTATATACTTCTTGGTCAATCATTAGGCTTCATTACAGTGAATGTAAGAACACTTGAAAATACCATTGAATCTCTAAAAAGGAACTCATACATCTCGAAATAAAGCTGGTAATAAGTGAGTTTCATGTAAGACTTCTTATGCTACTTATGCTTAGTGTATTACTTACTCCCCATTCCCTTGTCCCCTCATATTCAGCGTGCAGTCTGGTGGACAAAATTCAGATTCAAAATACTCATGCACTCCAGTCTGTCCACACCAGTTTCTTACTGCTGGCAATATTTAGTTTATTCATTTATATTTAAGTCAAATATACACTAATAGACAAATATGGGCGAAGGCTGCCATGTAAATTTTAAGTAATCTTAAACCAAGACCAGAAGTTCATAATGCTAAACTGCTTTCGCTACAATGTCTTCTAAACAGGGAGAAAGCCAAAGAAGGAGCCTGACAAATTCAATAGAAATTGCAGATTTGTTGTGGAACAAAGGTGCAACACTACAAAGAGATCATCACTAGCTAGTGTTTATTGTTTTTTTGTTGTTGTTGTTGTTTTCATGAGTGGCATAGTGAACAAATGATAAACCCTCAAGAGTTAAAGGTCCTCCCTCCTATTATTATTTGTTCAGATGAAAATCACAGAAGAGGATCTGTGGATTAGGACATATGCCAGACTGTATCAGAAGCTTTGTTCCTCTACAGGAGACATTCCAATTGGAGTCTACAGGACAGAATCCCAGAAGCTCACGACATCTGAGGTGGGTCAGTTTGCCGTGCTTTTCTGCGGTGTGACTGCGGAGTGCACGAGGCCTCTGCTGACACGTGGATGGTCACCCTAACCAGGCTGAGCCCCCGGCTCCAGCAGTGCCCAGAGCCAGTGGACACCCGGCCTTTGATTCCTGTGCTGGCCTGCAGGGATGGATGGATGGACGGACGGATGGATGGATGGATGGATGGATGGATGGATGGGAAACGAGGGGCAGCCAGGGCAGCACCGGCTCACGAGTGAGCTCTGCTCTGGCCTCGCAGTGGTTTGGCACAACCCTAAGGGCAGTGTTTGTAACAAACCCTGTAGCTGGGCCCTCCGGCACTTGTGTCAACAGTGCCAGCACTGGGCCTCAAAACAGGCAGCATTCCACTGCTCATGTGACCTTCTAATTCATGCTCTTGCTGCTCATTTCTAGTTAGTGTTATTCAGAGTATTGTGGGATCTCTCTAAATTTAGCTGCTGAGCAGTGGTAATATTTTATATATGTATTTCTGTGTTTGTCACATAAATGTGTACATTTCTCCATTTCTGTGTTTATAAAAAATGGCAAAAATACTTTTTCCTGACTATTTAACATACTTTTTTTGTTTGGGTAGCTTTGATTTCTGTCACATATTATCCATTTGTTTACATGACCATTAGTACTGCCATCTCATTAAACCATGGCTTTAAAATGCAAAAGTGAGCAACAACTTTATTCTGAACTCCACAGACATAGATTACACTAATTTCCAAGATAGGTAATTTATATTTTCTTTTCCATATTTTAGAAAAATACTGGAAAACATTTGGGCATATAATGCTTAACAGCAAGATTCGCTCTCGAGGAAGTACATTCAACTGAAGTTAATTTTTAAAAAACAGTGACAAAAAGCTCTGCAAGATTGCACCCAATTCAAGGGTACACCTCTGTGGACCACTGCTATCTCTGCAGGTGGCTTTTACAGCTTAGCCAATGGACTCTGTCACTGCAATAATGTCTTCTGAACTCTAGCAGTCTTAACAAAATCAATCAAAATCATTCCTTGGAGAAGAATGTAGTCAGTCTCACTGCTAATATGATAAAAAGGTCAGTCACTGCTTTCCACAAAAGTGAGGACATACTGGATTTTAAGAACTTATTAAATAAGGATAAGGTAAAATTCATGGCAATGCTTTATTTTCACATTCAGGGCTATTGAACTTCAGGTCCAAAAAAAGAGAATAAGTAGTTCTGGTATTACTTCCTACCAACTTTCACAGATAATCTCACAAAGAATTTGAGATAAATCAGGTTGAGGATTAAGGAAGGGAGGTCATTTTCAAATTGTCAGGTGTTGGACAAAAATGGAGAACATCACTCCTTCTTTATTAAGTGAAGAAAAGGCAGTTCTTGATCTTTTTAAGCTGAAGGCTCTGAATCCAGACTCCCAGTGGTATTTGCACATGAATACTTGTGCAATTTCTAGTTTAGTGAGTCAGAATTTGTACGACCTTTCCCCTCTAGAGAGGAGCAGGGTAATCTCCCCTCACCTACCTCTTCCCCAGAATAGAAAACAGCAACATCTAGCTCTGCATCTGTGGCCTTTATGCATAGAGACCTACAAACAGAGATGCTGAAAGCCCTGATCTTTCTGCAAATGTTTATTGTGAAGTTAACTGGATTTTTTACTTATTTCACTAATGAAATATTAGCACGGGTTATCATTTTAGCTTTTCTATACATTAAACCAGAGGAATGTCCTTGGGTAAGATCTTTAAAAGAAAAATAAGAGAAAAGTAGTTCTCTCTTTTTACTCAGGAACTATGAACTTCTAACCATAAATTTGAAGGTTTATAACTCAGAGAACTTTCAACATGATTATCAATTTGAGTTTAAACAGACATAAGAAACTAAATTTGTACTGCACATACCTGGGTGCTGTCAGGTAATAACATGGGTAACTTGAGTCACGAGGACAAAATATGCCAATATTAATATTTCATATGTAAACTTTATCCTTTGACATTTCCTTTTTCACTATGGAAGTGAGAAGCCCTCACTTCACTGACAGATACTCATAATTTCTTTAAAACTAAAGCAAGTTTTCAGTGACACAGTAAGTAAATGACAAGTGAATCTAGCCTGCCCCTCAGTGACTATCACACCTATGACCCAAACTATTTACATTACATTCAAAAAATATAATAAAGAGATATGAAATGTTTTTTCATTACCTGTATGGCTGCTTTTCTGTGGCTCCTGTTTAATAGTCCATATTTGTTCCTTTAGATTCACTTCCGTTTAAACTGTCTTTTGTTTTCTTTTTTCCCTTTATCAGTCACGAGAAATGGCTTCACAAGTAAGTATTTGCTTACTGTCTGCCTGTTTCTGGGTGTCCTGGTTTGAAGCAAGCCCCACACAGCTGCTGGCTTGTTTGCTCCCCACAAGGTGGGATGGGGAGAAAACAGAGAGGCTGAAAGGGAGAAATCTCTAGGGCTCAGGTAAAGGTAGTTCAATAACTTAAGCTGTGTGTGAGAGCAAAGCAAAGCGAAGTTTGCTCATACTTCTGATGGGCAGGGGTGTTTGGCCATCTCCAGGAAAGCAGGGCTCCATCAAGCACAGCTGGGAAGACAAACGCCGTAAGTCCTCTCATTCCTTCAGTTTCCTGCTGCTGTTCCTGTAGAGCACAGCACCATGGATAAGGGATACCACTTTGGTCAGTTGGGATCAGCTGTCCTGCCTGCGTCCCCCTCCCAATTTCTTGTCCTCTCCCCCAGCCCTCTTGCTGCTGGGGTGGGTGTGAAGCACAAAATGCCTTGGCTCGGTGTCAGCACCATTTAGCAGTAACAAAAATATCCCCATTATTAACACATTATCGTCAAAAATCCAAAACTTAGTCCCATGCAGGCTGCTGCGAAGAAATGTAACTCAATCCCAGCCAGAAACTGTATGTTAGGTTCAACTGTGGGAGTAAAATCCTCACAGAAAATGGACCTAGGCACTGGATCACCCTTGAGCAAATGGATCTTAAAGCAACATTGTTCTGGACGCAAACAGCTTGCTAAAAATCTGAAGGCTGACTGGCAATTTCAAAGAAGCCCAGTAGAATTCTGATTCCTTTTGGGTCTGCTCCTGTTGAATTCGGAAGGTAACAAATCATCTTTGCAGTGAAAAGATCATCTAGTGAAAGCCTTAAGCTTCAACACATTAAATGCTAGTGGAGCAAAAAAGTTTATTGCAAAAGGAAAATGTGGCTGCACTTAGCAATGGTTTAGACAGCTTTTGGAGCAGAAAAGCATTTCTAGAACCCTGGATGCAAGTAGCATTCTTGGTAGGCACAGCAGTAACATTTAGTTAGTATAGAACTTGCAGTACAGTAAAAATAAGGCGCCGCTTCAGAATGGAACAGATGAAACTACACCTGCAAACTATTTCACATCTTACACACAGGTCCCAGGGGGCAGCAAGGCAAGGGAGCAAAAATCTAAAGTTAATCGGTAATTGGTGTTATCACCACAGGTATCGCAATCACCAAATCTCAGATATGCACACTGGTGTGTCCCTGACTACATTCCCATTCCTGCCATGTGTTCACCAGCCTAGTGTTCAGATTTTAGGGCATGAAACATTCTAGTAGAACACCATGCCTGAATGGGTCACAGCTGTCTGGCAGTACAAGTGCACAGTCACACCCTTCAGGGTACACAGTGGGATACGTGAGACAGGAACCTGCCTTTAAAAAACAAAAAGCAAACAAAACCAAGGGTTTAAAGGCAAATGTTTCTTCACTGTGTGGCACAAAAGTGACATCAGATCATCAGTCATGCTTCTCATGCAACAGATTTATCCGCTATGGAACTAGGAAATTAAATTCAATGAAAACAGTCAAACCTCAAACTAAGGATAGCTGCAAAAGTGTTTTTAAATGAAGTTCAAGACTGGTTAAAACAGAGGGGGACGCACAGAAGTACTTTGCACTGGAGTTTTATCTTCTGTGTGTTTAATAGCTGCCACTGGCAAACAGATTTTTGTGCTGCTTTTGAAAGAGACTGAGCTTTGATTTTGCTTTGTCTTTAAAATTGAATTTTTTCCGTTTGTGTACAGCAAAGGGCCATTCTGCACAGCTTTCTCAACAGGCACAATTAAAACTTCCTCGTTGCTGAAGTAAATATGTAGCTTTATCACCTTCCTTTATGCTTTCAGATCACCTATGCCAGTTTTTCAAAACTTCAAGCTAAGGATTTGCAGATTCACAGGAACAAAAAACTTGTTCTTTCACTTGGCCTCTCCCATTTAGTCTCTGGCTCAAAAAGTGACTAACCCTCCTGTAGTGATGATGATTGGTCTGTGCCTTTACAGATTGATTGTCTTGCTGTCAGCAAGTCTGGTTATTTGTTTTGTCAAGAGCTTGACAAGGAAAGCTGCCAATGCAGGCAGGAAGAAAGGCAAAACTTAACCATCCTCTACTCTCCGTTTGTATCAGATTTGTTCATACCAAATAGCTCCTTCCTACCCATAAATAGCACCTTTTCCTATGGAATGTACTCTGCCTACTTTAGACCTTGCTGAAAAATGCACACAAACCCAAAATGACAGTCTAGCTAACAATAAAGTCAAATTGCATTCCTGTTCAAAGGGACCCAGGTTCTCTCTCCTGTCCTAACATCAGTGGAGTCAGCAACAAAACTTCAAAAAATCAGGTTGCTAAAAAACCCCAAAAACAATAAAATCCCTTTTCTATTGCAGACTAAGCTGAAGAGCCCCAAGAAATTAGCTGGTCTTTACTTGGGGCTTACTGTAAGATCCTAGTCTAGAATATTAAAAATGTGATTTTACGTGAAGTGCTAGAACATAAACATCTGTAGCACTCTTTTTAGTTATGGCTTTTGATTGTTTTGCTGTTTGATTGGGTTTGTTTGCTGCTTTTTTTTACACAGATAAAGTCTAATTTGTGCAAAAGTGAAAAAAATAAGTATCTTTCACACTGTATCCAGCTTACTCATATCAAATTCTATTTTATGGACTCCAGAAGCCTCACAGATTCTGTGGTGAGCCCTTACAGAAAGGTTGTAGTCAGCACTGATGAGGTCAACAGAATCTTGCTTTCAGATTTCATTTTAGTGGGAAAAGGACGTTCAGTAGCTCCTCCATTAAATTTGCTTTATTCATTGATCATTACCAGCACTGTTCAAGGGGATTCACACGTACTCAGCCTGTTCATTCACATCATCTTTGTTTTATACTTCATGTATTTATTTTAAACACTCACCACATTGAAATCTGTGACCAGTCGCTTGGTAATGTGCTTGCAGGGGCACCAGGGAGGACTTCGCTATTTCAGTGTCAATAAAAGATATTTAAGTAGCACAAGAGGAACTCAGGATTGTTAAGGAAGTGGTTTTGAAACTAGAAACTAAAACTGCTCATTAAATCTAAAATTTAATTGAAACAATTGAAACAATTTATATTAACAATGTTATCCTTTGAAATGTTTCCTCTTATATTCTCTAGGAACTTTTGTATGTTAGAAATGCGCCTGTAGTGCATCCACCTGCGTTATTTCAGTACTTGTACATGCACCTATCATTCATCTTATTTGGGTGGCATAAGGAAAGCACAGCAACAGAGCAACAGATTTTGGCTCTTAATTAAGCGGGTGGGGGGAGTGGGGGGAATGTGTCACTATGAGTAACATCACTGTTCTTTAAGGTAGGAATCAATTACCACTTACACAAGAGGTGCCCTGAATCACACTGAAGGTTACTGCATCCTCATTTCATGTGTGCTGGAAGGTCAAGAAGACCTGGGAATTTGGGATACAGTTAACAGGCATGTTCTACCTGTGGTCTTAAGAGAGTACTGAAAACAGTGCAGCCAAAGTTGAACCATTTCTTGATGAATCCACAACACACATGTAAAAAGCAGTTACACAGCTTAGACCTCTGAAAATATGCAGACTGGGAAGAAAGTGGAGAAGTCATTCAGAACTGATTCCTACATTCAGGAAGGGCAGTATCAGAAGGCTAAATTTGCTCTTCTTGGAATCCTAGTGCAGTTGGGCACAAAATAACACTTACCTGCTTTTGCACTTGATAGAAGTATTTATATTATAAATTAACTTTTTACATGAAAAGTCAAAGTCTAGTAAAGGGTGCCCTGTTCAGGAACACATGCTAATTAGAAAGCTTAGCAATCCCCTCAGCTCCATTGCAGCCAAACCCCATGTCCAACTGCGCTGTCGGAAAGAGGAGAGAACATCTTCATCTGCTGCCTTGTAATACAGCCCTTCATCTCTGTTGTCATTTTCCTTTCAAGTCTCAAATCTCCATCAGCGTGGAGGAATGGGAGGACACCAAAGACCCCAGAGAGCAGTTCAGCTGCCGCGGTAATCACCGGAACTCCACGTCCAGTGACCAGTCCGACCACCCTCTGCTGCGCAGGAAGAGCATGCAGTGGGCACGGCGCCTGAGCAGGAGGGCCCCGAGGCACTCTGCTAAAACTGCTGAGAAGATCAACCAGCAGAGAATGAACCTCTACAGGAGGTCAGAAAGGCAGGAGCTGGCTGAACTTGTGAAGAACAGGATGAAGCACCTGGGCCTTTCTCCAGCAGGATACGGTACCGCTATTACAATACTTCAATAGCGCGAACAACATTTGCATGGTGCAAGGTGAACTTATCTGTAAGAAATTATGGAGCCGAAAACAAAATACTACGTTTATGATAATGCTTTTTGTTTTGTTGGTTTAGGTTTGGGTTATTTGGGTTTTTTTTCATTTACCAAAACTAACTTGGAATGTTTTTAATGAATTCCATTATCACCCATTTGTATGCTGAGATGCAAGGCTCATAAGGCAGCAAGTCAATCACATTTATATTTAGTAGATGTATGCTGTGTATGCTGAATTTATAAACATTCCCCAGTCGTTGAACAGCTGCACCATATACCCACAAACCTCTTGAAATAAAGATGAACAGGGCTGCTGTGAACTTCATTCATATGTCAAGGCAGGGAGTTGTTTATATGTGAAGGATATTGCCTTTTTCCCACAATTTTCAAAAATAATGCCAAAGTATCATATGAAAGTCATTTTTAGAGAGCATATTTCACTAGGTCTTTAGATGCCATTTTTATCCATCAAATCATTCTCCAGCAAGGCTGATGTCAGGTTGCTTTTTAGTCTGTAGGATTGTTTTGGGGTTTTTAAGCTATGGACAAGAGCTCTGTAACACTTTCTAACACATGCCCGACAGCTGGCTAGGTTGCCTTTCTCTGGCCTTGGTCCTGTAGTATGTTGGGTGGAAACCCCAGGACTATGGGTTCTAATTTCCTAGAAACACAAGGAATTTCTGGATATGTAAATACAGGCACTTTATTCCACACCCCATCTGGATAATTTCTATGGCTTCATTCTTAGTTGTTTCTGTACAACTCTTTGCAGAAAGATTCAGGGCTAAATATTTTCCAGGGGTTTCACGGGCCACAAGAACATTTGATCAAACACAAACAAAAATGTTTTGTAAATTTAATTCATATTTATATTAGTAACAAGAAAACTTCATTGTATTCCTGCTTTTTTTTTCAAATCCTAGTTAAAAGCCAAAAGTAAATATTAATTTCATTACTCAAACTTAGGACTATAAGACACCATCTACAAAGCAGCAAAATCTTGGTAGTTAAATGCTTTATCTGATTACATTTATCTGATTCTGAGTTATACATTTTCCTAAAAAGCTAAAGAGGATTATTTAACAAAGAAGCACTGCCTCTCCTCTTTAGACTGATAAGATTAAAACCAGTCTCACTGCAGCAGCCCAAGAAGCATGCCAAGAGAAAATGATACAAAAGATATTGCAATTCCAGCTACAAAAGTGTAGCTTAAACCCTAAAAATAAAAATGACTGGCCTTCATTTCAACCCATCATTAGGAGATTAGGTGAAAATGCAAGAGACATAACAATTTCCATTTATACAGCCTTCACATTTCAAGCCCTTAGCACAGGTGATAAAAGGGAAGTGCTTCTAGATAAATAGAAAACGGGAAACAAAGGTTTATGTTGACCAAATCTGGAAATGGATGAGAATGTCAAACACCTGCATTTAACCTTGGTCATCATTTGAACTTGGTGCCAGCCAGGCACAGGAGTCCCTGCTCACCACAAACTTACCTAGGCTGCGGGACAGATTGGTAAATCCACTGAAATTGGGCTACGTTCAAATCGCTATGACTGAAAAAAACCTGAAGATTTTTAAAACATTAGAAAACGGGATGTTTTTAGCACTGATAACTAAATGATAATAATGTCAAGTAGTATCAATATGAGTACAGTCGAAAAGAAATTACAAAACTTACTTGAAATCACTCTGATGCCAGACACTTTTTTACAGCTCTGTGAACTTTCATCAAAATAATACGTCAGAAGTAATGCTTCTCACAATTAATTTGTAAATGTAATTTATTTGGTACTTTTTTCCCTCTGTCCTCTAGATGAAATGAATGATCATCAGAACACCCTTTCTTACATCCTGATCAACCCTTCTCCAGATACAAGATTAGAACTGAATGATATAGTGTAAGTTAAAGCACACACATAAAAATAGTCACAAGACCTGCAAAAAAATAAAATATCGAGACTTCTGTTTAAAGAGACATCTAATTATACTATATATGTATAGACCTAAAATACACATATAAATATATAATACATATATTTGTAATGTTATAAACCTGTCATTCTCCTCTCCTCTTACTCTGTATTTCAAATTGAAAAAAACCTAACCAATGCTACCACAGGAACTAAACCAAGCACCTTCAAAGTAAGTCTCTTAAATCTTGCTTAGGTCTTTTCCACATTACAGCTCTGTGCACTTACCCTGGCTTGCAGCAAGTTGTTTTAGTAACAGCTGTAATTTCTCTTTGTAGATACTTGATCCGACCTGATCCATTGACTTATGTTCCCAATGCTGGGCCCAGCCGAAAGGACAGCTTCTGCAATACAGTGGGACAAGACACCAGGGAGGAGACACAACTTTGATATGTAACTCACCACAAAATTCAGAGACAATTTTATACACGTGTTGTTTCCACTAACCATTTTGCAAACTGAGTGGTACATTTTATTCAGATTTTGGAAACAAAATGACAGTGGGTAAGTGACCAAATGCAGAAATGTGGTGCCTAGAAACTCTGATTTCAGGGGCTGTCAGGTTTGTGGCCTGTTTGTTATGGTAGTTGAACTTTGTCAGCCTAACAGAACAATTACACCTGTTGCTATTTAACCTATATGAACTAATGTCAGATTCCACCACGTTTTGCTTAGATGCTCCTAAGCGTATTTATGCAGCTGGCAGCATGTCAGTGACTGAGCTTCTGACTGACATCAGATTATCTGATGCCCATAGAGAGACAATGCCTGATTTGTAGCACCAAATATATTAATACCTAAAGCTGACAACAAGGCTTTGCGTGTCAAGAATTCAGTCTTTGAAATAATTTTCAATCTCAGCCTGTCGCCTACTTTTATTAGTACAGATTAGTTTCAGTCCCATTTTAGCCTCCAGGATCTGGATTTTTGTTTCTTGGGCTTATACAGATCAGGTTGAATAACACAACCTCATCACACACCGCAGAGGTTAAAACTGAGACACATCAATGAAACAAGAACTCAGCTGCAGGCAAGACCCTCTCATCTCACACGGGCTGCCCTCCCACACTGGCAAAAAACGGAGAAGTTACTGAGTAGATTATAACACAAAAGTGAGAGCACTCTAGGGAATGAGTCCTACAACAAACCCTTAATATTTTCATGAATATGCCAGAACTACAGTTGTCCAAAGCATGTCATGCCTAGTCATCCAGATTACCCAAAAGTGATACATTTTCACATGGAATTATGTATCCCATTGAAAATTACGGAAATTTATAACCCATTCCACAAAATGAATGTAATTCCACATAGTGTGATAAAGCACTATGGATCTAAAACTTCTGCTTTGGCATGGTGTAAACAAGAAAGCATCTCCTTCTGTAAGGTGCAACATCAATTGGTCATGCTTTCTACAGAATTAAACATATCTGTCCATGATCTTCCAAGATCACTGTCACAATGGGGAAGAACATACTCAAGGTTTTAAAACCCCTTCTGTTGCAACTGTCCACATAGAACTAGTACAAGGAATTTTGCAGGTAGTCTAATATGGAAAAAGAGATTATTCTCTGAATTCCCTTGATGTCCTACTTGTACAAAAAAAATCAGTCAAAACTGTTTATATTCTCTTCTATATTAAGTGGTAGAAGTACATTCTATTTTAGAAACACAAACCCTAACCAATTTGCCCAGTAAGCAACTCAGGATGTGAGCGAGTTTATCAGCATTTTAAGGATACTGAAATCAAGTCACGTTCTTATTAGAAATGACAGTAAATCTGCTTTTACTTCCTGCCTTCCTCTTAATGATTCCAAGGTTTAACAATTCAGTGGTTCTGCTTAGAGTCTATTATTGCTCAGTGCTTTCCCACACTTTAGTCATTCGTGAGTTGATTCACAGGTAAAGTATTTCAAATGGGCACAGTGGGAAACGAAGGAACAATTGAAACAGCTACACAGACTGAAGTCTACATTTTTTCAGGAAACAGTATGTGGTACAGGATCTTGTCCAAGATCTGTCATAGAAGTTACCCAGAACAGTTTGCATGTGCCGTGTGAAAAGCTTTTCTATTTTTAATACCTTCAGGGAGAAGACTATTTCAGTTGAATTTTTTTTTTTTAAATACAAGTTTCGTTAAAATGTTCATTGCAAAACATTAGGAGGATTTGTTGTTTCATACTAAAGGCTTTTCCGATGGAGTCTCGAGGAGGCAGAGAGGCTTCCAGAACCATGGCTGTCCTTCTGCAGGCAAGCTGGATGCTTTAGCGTGAGTCACAGCTCACAGGAATTCCCTGTGTGTGTGTGTAGCACACACCACTGATTTAAGGACTTCCTGGCAAAAGGATCCATAGTGAGGGCTTAAGTCCTCTCCATTTAACAGCCCATAAAGCAGCAGAAACAAGCAGCCAGGTGTGTCCATTTGCCCACTTAACTCAGCAGAATTGCTGCTTAGCTAGATTGGAATAATAGCGTCTAATGTGACCTAGTATTTCTCCAGGCTTAATGGATTTCTAATTGCTCATTAGCCCCAGAAGATTTGCTAAAACAAACACAAAGACAGCTGGAGACACTTGGAGTCCCTAAAATGAATGCAAGGCAATCTTTGTGAACAAAACACTTAGTTCTCTTCAAAATCTGCTGGAAGACAAGCAAGGTAGTAAAAACTAACAACAGCTTCTGATGAAGCCGAAGTTCTAATAATCCACAAAGTTCAGCTAGTCGGAATAATACTGTCTTTCATGTTGAAAGCAGAACAGGTTTGCTTCCTCTGGAGTATCTTCACATACAGACTACCTTCTAGTGGGATTTTGATCTTCCAAGACTGGCCTAAGCACCACTACATTAACCCTGAATGCACAGTCCCTCCGTGGCCTGGGAGGTGATTCTTTAATGGTCATCCTTAGGCAAGCTCACGTTCACACACTTTTTTCTCATCATGATTATCAGAAATGTAGCACAAGCCTAACTGGACTGGAGACCAGACTGAGGAACAGGAATCTCAAGGCTCAGTGCTGGAGAAGGGATGATGAAGCTCTAGAATGAGCAGGGTCAAATGACTGTTGAACAGAGGAGTTTGAGCAGACAACAGTTCTCTCAGTAGAGTTCACTCAGTAGGGAGAGAAACGTGGAGCTGTGAAAAGAAAAAAAGATTATTTCTATCTGTGCTTAACTGTATGCATTTTTCTTCTGGCTCACTTCTATCAACAACCCAAAGATCCCCGTTCCCCAACACTGCCTTAGCACAGCCCAAGCAGTTTGGTACCCAGAGAGGGAAGTGCTAGCTGATAATAATTGCTTCATTCTCAAGGGAACATCCAGCAAAGCCAGACCTACCTATGAAAATGTGTTACCTAATCTGCAATAAAAAAGTCACAAGAACTCTTTCAGTGGCATGCAGTGTATTTCCTTAGCTGTTCCACTCCAATTTCACAACACATGTGAATTCACGTACAAAGTAAAAAGCATAAAGTTCTTGAGTTTTTAAAACCTGCAGTGGAATGAATTAGTGAAGTTGTGTCTTTCTTTTGTCTCTGAAATTAAAAGAGCAGTTATTTCCCAGCATAGATATTTTCTCTCTTGCTAACAACTTTATACCACAACTACATGTGAACAACTTTAAGTATACAAATACATACTACTGGATATTACACATCTTTATTTACCGATGCACCAAAAAAAGCTAAAGAACAAAAAAATTTCAGGCTTCAGCAGTGAAAGAAAACTGAAATGACATCAAATGCAGCAGAGGTAACACACAGTTCTCTAAAGAATTAGGGCGGAGAGCAACCATTCTGTAATTCTGGAACACTGACATGAGATTTTGCAGCACCGAATTCTGCTCGATATCCAATGGAAACCAGCCACTAAAATCTGGAAATTAATTAATAACATGAAGCAGCTCTATGCAGGTATATCAATTTGTACATCAAGGTTATAAAAATACTTCTTCAAAGCAGTGTTATAAATGTAGAATTTATAAAACAAAGCAATATGCATAAATATGGTTGAGTATTCTTGATACCCACCTTGAAACAGATGTACAATGAATAAATGTCTGAAGAGCAGCACTTCAAAATTTCAGCCTCTGTTCCTTGTGCTTGGTACAGAATATGCCCTGCAGGGATACAGGAAAAGAGTTAATAATTCATGTTAAGTTATGAGAGACGACCCAGACTTCACTTCTTGAAGCTAATTGAAAATATTAATGATAATGTTACTATATACTTAATTACTACCTCCACTGGTAATGCAAGCATGTCAGTAATGGTAATTCAACAGTAGTACAAACTCCCAAGAAGCTTAAAAAGGTGAATATTTCTATTTCATTAAGTTAAAAATGAGCATTTGACATTCCAGGGAACTAAATTTTCTACAAAATCTAGACTTTAAACTGTTTTGATGTGGAACTGCCCCATGCCAACCAGGAGAGAGACTGGGAGGCAAGGTATGGAAATGGAAGAGTACTACTTCATGTGCATGAGGTATCTCAGACAAATTGGGGCATCCTGAATGGGGTTCTGCACAGGGCTCTGGTACCTTTAAAGCACACAGGTACTACATTAATGATTTGACTAATCACTAACACCCACACTGTCAATTCCTGATAATAAGAAAACTTTTCTAGATCGCTTCCTATTTCTTTTATCCTTTTACCAGTATTGGCTGGCTGATGAACTGGTTCATTTTGCTGGCAAGTCTATAGGTTTTAATAGTTTTAGCTTTGGTATTTATTCCTGCTAGGAGTTATAAACTCTCACTGCTTCCATAACTATACAGTGGTGGGGCAGACTCCACAAATTCCAAACAAAAGCGAGGAATTCGTATCTTTATAGCCTTTTATTTGTACACCTGGCAAATCTCTGTTAATGCAACCAATTGTGCTGCTTGTACACTCAGCTTCAAGCTGTGGTGAAGCCTCTCTTACCCTATTTTATACAATCATGGAATCATTAGGGTTGAAAATGCCCGCAAGATCATTTAGTCCAACCTTTCACCAAGCACCTCCATGCCAACTAAACCACAGCACTGAGTGCCATGTGCCACATCCTGTCATTTCGTGGAACACCTCCAGCAATGGTGACTCCATGACTTCCCTATGCAAGCTGTTCAAATGCTTGACAGCTCTTTCCATGATGAATTTCTTCCTGATGGGCAATCTGAACCTCCCCTGCTGCAGCTTGAGGCCATTTCCTCTGATCCTGTCCCCAGTTACCTGGGAGAAGAAACCAAGCACCTTTCTATAACCTCCTTCCAGGCAGCTGTAGAGCATGATAAGGTCTCCCCTGAGCCTCCTTATCAGACCGGTGCTCCAGGCCCTTCTCCAGCTCAGTTGTCCTTCTCTGGACTCACTGCAGAATCTTGAAGACTTCCTTGGACTAGGGGGCTCAGAATTGGGCACAGGATTTGAGGTAAGGCCTCACCAGTGCCCAGTACAGAGGGACAGTCCTTTCCCTGGCCCTGCTGGCCACACCATCCCTGATGCCTTGGCTTTCTTGGCCAACTGGGCACACACTGGTCAGCTGCTGTCAGCCATCGCCCCCAGGGCCTTTTCTGCTGAGCCCCCATCTTCAGGAATTACTGAATAACCTGGAGAACTTTATTACCATCCAAGTAACGGGAGAACATGTTGAGTTTGTTTGGTTTTGCTCGCCTTCATGGGTTGTTACTGCACAACCATGTGTTGTGTTACCCACCCAGGTAAAGGGAACAGATTCCAGAGATGAGCTCTTACATTGTTTAGTGTAAGGTAAAGGTGCCAGCTCTACAAGGTGCCATGGCTACTATCAAGTTATCAACATATTATGTCCAAAAAGACTCATTATTTAAACACAACATCCTGTAAAACTTAAAATTTTAGAAAATATTGGGAGACCCAGGAAAGCCCTGAGGGAGTGGTGTCTTTGTTAGCTGTATCTTTCCTGAGGTAAATGCAAAAAAGGTTTTGAAAGTCCAGGTGAACAGGTACCCATCTGAGATAGAAAAAGTGTCCTTTAGGTATTAGACGAGTAATAATATTCCTTAATCAAAAGGTTTAAGACCAAATTCCCGTAAGGGAGAAATGCATGGAGTTCAGTGGCTGCAGCACAGGTTCCCACTGTCTGTCCCTGCTGGGTGGAAAGCAACTGCACAGAGCACAGAAAGATTGCACTGCAGGATTCAGGGGGGTCTTTATTAAACACCAAAATGCACGTTTATAAAATGGCATCAGGGATGTGTATAATGCATACTCACTTTCTCACTTCACCTCCAGCTGAAGTGTTTGGTGTTCATGTGATTAATATTTTGATTCCCATGTGCATCGATAGAGATTTGGACTGAAACTTTTATCTTCTGAGGTTAGTAAGCATCATCTTATTTTTTACTTAACTATGAGGATATTTTGTACGCAGCTAAATACCCTAAAATGTAATTTAATATACTGTTAACAGGAGAGTCTTATCAGCATTTAATTGTCCTCTTTTTATTATGTCTCCATGATAACAAATAAGTTAGCATGGAGGTGTAATAAAATTTGTAAGTTCTTGTGTGTGAGGTGTTCTTTGTATATCTGACCACAGAGTAGCAGCCACTGTGGGCACTAACTGAGATCTGGGAAATGCTTATGTTAGATTTTCTGAAGAAGCAGTTTCTGCCCACATTTCTGGCACTAATTCCCCAGCACAGGATATCACGTATACTCTCTTCTTCAGTCACACTGGAATGCCACACGAGTACATTTAATGGTACATCGGCAAATTACATCCGAGCAGTATAAAATTAGCACATTAACTTATTAGTTGATAATGAAAGAACAAGTTTCATTGCATCGTCTTTCCTTTTTCTTCAGCAGGGTTGATATGGTCTCTTGCCGTATTTTAAAACACTTTAAAAATTAATTGATGCTTCATCCAAAACTAAATAAGGTGCTAATCAGTATTCACTCAGCAGAGAAAGGCTTCTTTATGGAAGAAAAATCCTTTGAATTCAACCTAATGCAAAACCGAGGCATCTGATTCAGGATATCCATGGACCTTCGAGGTTACTACATGGATGTTCTGTTCCTACTAAGAAAACATCTGCTGCTTTGCCCAGCATCAGAGAAAGTTCCCAGAATGCTCCAGGATGGACCTTTCTCTTCTAACACGTGTGATTCTTCTCTTGCAGTGTTTCCCAATAGAGCATGTGCTCATGTGGCTGAATGTGATGAGATGTAATTATTTTATTGTACTCACAAGGAGAAAATGGGACCTTGTATATGTTAAACAGTGAATAAGGAGATGGTACTATTTCTACTCCTATTGCATTAAGACAGAACCCTACATAAACATCTTCCAAATGTATAGATTTAATAATTATAGAAGCATTGACAATTTTTGCAGCCAGGTCTCCAGAAAAGATGTAGCCAGTTCCTGAACAGAAAGGGTGGTATCTGTTACCTGGGAATTCTTCTTCTGATATGTACCATTTACTGGCTTTATTCCGAATAGGGCTGTGCCCTTTCATTAAATGGCCTGTGAAATAATTCTGTGTGGGAGCTGGGAGAGGCCTGAGGAGCTTTTCAATCAGGTACCTCGTGTTGACAAAAACGTCAGTGTCTGTCTTCATGGCGAACCTCGTGCCACTGCAGTAAGAGGCCACCCACCTCATGCCCATCAGAGTTTTCAAGGTTAGGTTGTTGTAAGTGTCCAGGAAGTCCTGCTGGATGATATCGCGGTACTGCTCGCTCTCCCTCAGCAGCACGTCCCCGTTTGCACCCTGGCTCTCGATGCCGAGCATGAACAGCCGGACAACCTCAGCGCCGGGAACCGCGGCTTCGTTCCCCCAGCTCTGTCGGATGGCGTGTCTGTGCTGCAGTTCAGTCGCTGTTGTTGATATCAGCAGTACCAAGAAAGGTGTTCTATCTTTGCACTTCTCTTCTTCATTAATGAGGAATGTAAATGACTCTGTTGGAGTGGGTGTGGCTTTAGTCCCAGATTTCTCATTCTCAGGTGGTAGTTCTCCATTTTCTTTCCCTGAGATTTGTTTGAAATTTGTAAATATTTTCTTAAGTAAACTCCTTTCACTTTCCATGTGAAGTTCATCACTTTTAGGTAGGGCAGCAAGGTGATAAGAATTATAAAAATAGGAAATAAAATATATTGCTGTAAAAGAGATTATGAAAACCAGAAAAAGATTTCTCTTGGTGCATTCTGTAGAAGAGAATCCACTACAGCAGCTCATGTTGGCAGCCGTGAGAGGATGCACAAGAAGCACAGATATTTTGTCAGAAGAGCAGCTAATTTGTTTTCCTCTGTGACACAGGAAGATAAAAGCTGCCTTCAGGCTTCCGATTCTTCATGATTCCTTTCATTTTGCTATTGTTAAAAGAATCCTGTTATTTCATTTGAGAATAAATTGCAAAAATTTTTATCAAAGACAAAAAAAATTTAAAAATTTCTTTTTTGATTTCAGGCTTTTTTTCTTAAGAGAAATACCATATGATAGAAGTCAGAAGAAATAAATGAAAAAAAATAAGCTATTAAAAGTAATAATTTCATCAGAGAGAACAGAATTATTCAGATCTATATTTAAATATTGAAATAGATGGAAAATATAAAGACAGCTTAACTTCCTCTAGGCTCTACAAAAAGTTATCACATAATTGAATCATCCAAAGTTAATGAAATATTATGATTGATTATGGATTCATAGCATTGGAGGCTATTATGATAAATCAAAAATTTGATGCATGGCTGAAAGTGATTGTCTAGGCTCTATAAAACATTAATGCAGACAGGCTTTGAGATGAAGTGTCCCCTGCCAGCAACTACCTCTGTAAAGAACGCTTGAAACAAATGTCTTAATCTAGATCCATACATTTCAAATGGCTTCAGCTGAAGGATCCCATCCTCCCAGACTGCAGACAGGTGAAGTATAAATACTGGAACGGTAGCTTATTTATAAAGTATAAATACTGTAGCTTTGGGTAGTTCTTTGTGATTTCTATAATAGCCAGTTTCAAATTTTGACTTCCTTCAATGAAACAATACAGAAATTTATCTAAGCCTTGGAGATGCTCCACAGTTTGCAGGGAGAGGAAGATAATCACATGGATCCCTCACACCATGAACTGGTAACACCCAAGAATGCTGCCTGGAGAAAAGGGCAAGGGCTAAAGTGCTTTTCTGGTCTCTGAAGGGTTCTTTACATGTATTTGAAAGGGAGATGCAAAAGTATAGTAAATCAGGGTTTTTTTCAGATTTTTTGTGCCAAAACACTGTTTAACAGATGCAATGTGTAGCTCACAATCAAACAGCAAAATTAAACTCTTCTTACCATCATCTGTAGATTCATCCCAGTCATACAACCATGGTATTTTTTGGTAGATTCTTTAGTAGTTTCTTGCTACTCCACAAAGAAATGACAGATTTAGGAGGACTGAAATAGTCAGGAATCCCTACCTCTGATCCCATGGAGAATCTGAAGACAAGCTCGCAGGTCCTTGACTTTGTTTTAAGTCTTTTCCAGAGGAATTGTGTATTAACACCAAGGAAAATGCAACAGGACATTCACCTTTCTATCCGATAAGGTAAAAATACTCTATCACTTGTAGCAATGAAGAGACAGTCTATAAAAAGAGATTGGATTTAATAATTCTAGAATATGCAATAGAAATGCAAAGTAAGAAATAAACTTATGCTCAACTATAATTTAATCTGGATAAAATAGATGTTGTATAATCTAAATGCAAATGTACGGTGGATAACCCTTGGTCAGCATCCAAACACTCACCCACATGCACACCCCACTTCCCCTCTCCTCAGGAGGACAAGGGGAGAAAATCAGATGGAAGAGTGTCAAAGTAAAGGACAGCAGGATCTCTTACTGGATACCATCTAGGACAGTACAAAGCTGGCCAAGATGAATTTAAATGTATTGCTATTTAAAATACGTTTGGATAGTGAGAAACAGAAACGAAAAAGAAATACCCACCAGCTCTTCCCCGTCTTTTCCTGGGCTCAACTCAACTTCATTTCCTGTCCCTTCAGCAGCAGAAGGGGGTTGTGGATTAAGGTCCCTCCCTATTCCTCCTCCTGTTCAAACAAATCTGCTCCAGTGAGAGCTCTCCAAGGGCCACAGTACTCGCAGGGAATATCCAGCTGCTGGAGCTTGAGAGAAAAAGGGCGTAAGGATATTCTGTGATAAACTGGTTTATCACTGATAAGCTGCAATTTAATGCAGCTCACATGTACCATACCTATAAAAGATTAAGAACACAGCAAGTCATAGCTTTTCTCTAGCAGTCTTTCCTTCTTAGGCTTTTAGCTCTTTAGAAACTGTATATTTTGGCATCATATTAAACATCCAGGATCTAAAAAACAAAGTAATGTGAGAAAGAGCATGGTGACTGTGACATCAGAAGTTGAGAGGCATTTCTGTACCCATTAACTGCTTTGCTGTTCATTGAAATATAGGAATTTCAACACATGAAAATAAAAGAGCAGAAAGTAATTTTCAATGCCCCAAGTATACTTCTGTACTGCATTTTTCTTGATGAAGCTAAAAATATATTGTCAAAGTTTTTGACTTCTGTTAGTTTTGACAGTGCAATTCCATTAGATGAAATCCTGGTTCCACTGTGGAAAGAACAGAAACTTCTAAGAAAGGCGGCTAGAATATTTATTGTTTCAATGCAAGTTGTTACAAGATTAGTAGAAAATTCATGCTGCTAAACAGCAAAGTACCTATGTCTTCAAAAATAATTATAGTTTATCTTGCTTATGACTTTTTAAAATGCCAAGAAGCTTTCAAAATGCATTACTCCTTTTCTATTAATTTTTTTTACAGGCAAAAGAAAAAGACTTTAGAAATAAATGCTCACCCACAATAATTACCCATACCATTAAACCAAAACAATTGTAATTATGAAAATTATTTTTCTAAAACCAACTGTGTAGCAAAATGCAGTGTATATTAGGTTGCCTTGGGATACACTGATTATTCAGATCCACATGCATTTAACTACATTCAGATTTTCAAATTACTTCATATGTGCTAACTCCCCCCCATAATTAGGCCTTATTAAAATAATAAAAAGGAAGAAAATGAGTGCAAAGGAGTAGAGAAAAACAGGAAAGGAATTAGGAAAAAAGGTAAAATTAATATGGTACTCTTTCTCTAGGCTCTTATTTATGTAATCTTTTCCCTATTTATTAGAAAAAATCAGATTTGAGAGCTCATGAGTGAAAATCCACCTCACCGTGTTCTAATTCTACCCTATCCCATCACAGATTTTGGAAAGGTATAAAAAACTTAGAAAACCAACCCCTCACATTGTAGCAATGCTTTGATATTTTCCCAAATTCTTAAGTAATGAGTTTTGAAGTGCAGGCTGTTGAAGATGCTCCCACAAATGGCAAGTGTCTAAGTAGTCTTTTGAGGAAATGCTAGCTGTGTTTGAAGGCTGCCAGAAAGCACGAGATAAGACTGATTTAATGCCAAACTGCTAGCTGGCAAACAGATCACAGCGTCTCTGCCTCTTAGCCTTGGCTTAGTTCAGCCAGCTTGTAGGCAGATTGGCTAAATGTCCATCGAAGGGTGAGCTGGGAAGCGAGGGAAGAGCAGGAGATGCGCCCACCTAGACTAAAGGCAGTGTTTCCTGGAGAGAGGCTCCGTCAGGGCTCAGCACAGACTCGCCAGTCCCTTGGGAAGAACTGTGCCGAGTCCCGGCCTCACCTCCTGCTGGCTCTGTAGGAGCTCCCAGGGATGGCCCTGGAGTCAGTGAGATGAACCCATAACTGCTCCACCACTCTTTTTTGGAAACCTCTATTGAATTTCAGTGCCACGTGCCACACAGTGTTTGGAGGATGAACTTGGGCATCTCAGTGACCCTTGCTCTCGGTGGTTGTAAAGAGAAGCAGAGATATTGCAGTTCCTGTCTGTACTAGTTTGCTATTGGGCTACAGGTGAAAAAAAAGCTATCTTAAAACCAGACAAGGAGCAGAGAGCTGCTTGTACTCCCTCTTACTGCGCCACTTGGCTTCCCAGAGAGCCCAGGCAACCCTGCTGTGGAAACTCATCTAAACATGTACTGCTGAGGTGTGACATGGGTCAGTGCTGGAGAGAAGAGAGTGAGGAAATAAAATTATCTTAATATATATTGCTGGAAAGATCTACATTCAGTTTTTCAAAATTTGAAATAAGATTTTTTTTATAAGTAAAAGACATGGTATGTGATCCTTAAAACCACTGTCTGTTACAATCATTACAGCAATTTGAACAGCAAAGGGCTTAATTAACTGTGAAGAGAATCAAGCACTTTGCATAAAGCACTGAAGAAGTATATTAATAACAGTTGCACATATTTAAGGAGCATATGGAATTAATTTAAGAAATGTATAAAGTATTTATCTGCTAGTGTAGTGTAAAATCTTCGTATATGTCCTTTGCTGATTTAAATTATGCCTAGACTGAGCTAATCTCATCAAAATGTTAATTCTACACAGGAATAGTACTTTTGAGGCTTTTTTTCCCCCCACCGGAATATTTATATATAAAAAAAACAACAGAAATATGTGAAAAATTGAAGAATTTTAGGTTTTTCTTTACAGAAGTGCGCTTTGGATTTAAAAATAGTCTCCAAAGAGAGGTGAATAGCAACAGCTATCCTAGAATTTTCTGGTCTCTAGTTAGCTGCTATATAATTTTTTTTTAAAGTACACACAGAAATATGGTAGCTAAATAATTAACCACATATAAACAGCACAATTGCCTCTCTGTTTTTATGGAAGTGAAGTGAAACAAAATTTGTCATGGGACAAAAGGGAAGCAAGCTGTCTGCAAGGAGCCCAGAATTTCTTGTTAGTCTAACAAAAGCATCCTTTCAGAAAACAGCTACTAGTTTAATTTGTTATCAGCAAAAGGAGTGAAGAAGGGAAAACAGTTCTGCATGCAGCCCCTGGTATCTCCCTCTCCTTTCTCCTGTCACGTTCACCTTCTTTAATGCTCCTGTGGTGGGGTGCCATGAGTCAGTGGCACCACCTTTTCTCTGGAAGGCGAGGGACAAGGAGAGGAGTTTGTGACAAGTCACTGGTGCCCCCCAGTCTCTACCAGAAGGAGCATCCTGATACTGATGGCAGTGTCTTTGCTACCCGAGAACCCGGGAGCGCTGATTTCCATGTGTTTTGCAAGACAACACTTTCCTCCTCCTTTCTGGGTTCTCAATTGCATGTGAAGCCTGATTTTATTGCATGTGCTGTGCTGACCTCGGGTATTTCCTCGTTTTCTTTAACTAAATGACTGTGACTGAATCCAGCAATAAATAATTAGTTATTACTTACAGCAATAAATAATCAGTTACTGGTCACACTTTTCCTTGATTATCATCCCATATCTACATTTCTCTTCTATTTCAGGGCCATAAAAACATAGTCAACAGAGAACTGCTATTTACTGCAGAAATAAAGACAAATAACTAGCAGATGTTGGGCCACATGGTTGTGGAAAGCCAAAGTAATCGAGTAACAGGAACTAATTTACTACATAATTTGTTGATCCGGCTTTAAAGAACTAGAACAAAGCTCCAGCCCCTATCCTGCTATCTGACCTGATCACACAGTATCTATGTGAATTACAAGCAAGGGCGTGCTTGGGAGCATAATACAGAGAATAATCTAATAATGCTACAGCAATTTGCTATCTCGTGTCTGTGTTTGTTTTGGCTTGTATGTAAAAGTTCATGTGGGAATTAATGAAAGGTGCCAGGTGACCAGTCTGCCTTAGAAAACACCATTCTGNACAACAGAAATATGTGAAAAATTGAAGAATTTTAGGTTTTTCTTTACAGATGTGCACTTTGGATTTAAAAATAGTCTCCAAAGAGAGGTGAATAGCAACAGCTATCCTAGAATTTTCTGGTCTCTAGTTAGCTGCTATATAATTTTTTTTTAAAGTACACACAGAAATATGGTAGCTAAATAATTAACCACATATAAACAGCACAATTGCCTCTCTGTTTTTATGGAAGTGAAGTGAAACAAAATTTGTCATGGGACAAAAGGGAAGCAAGCTGTCTGCAAGGAGCCCAGAATTTCTTGTTAGTCTAACAAAAGCATCCTTTCAGAAAACAGCTACTAGTTTAATTTGTTATCAGCAAAAGGAGTGAAGAAGGGAAAACAGTTCTGCATGCAGCCCCTGGTATCTCCCTCTCCTTTCTCCTGTCACGTTCACCTTCTTTAATGCTCCTGTGGTGGGGTGCCATGAGTCAGTGGCACCACCTTTTCTCTGGAAGGCGAGGGACAAGGAGAGGAGTTTGTGACAAGTCACTGGTGCCCCCCAGTCTCTACCAGAAGGAGCATCCTGATACTGATGGCAGTGTCTTTGCTACCCGAGAACCCGGGAGCGCTGATTTCCATGTGTTTTGCAAGACAACACTTTCCTCCTCCTTTCTGGGTTCTCAATTGCATGTGAAGCCTGATTTTATTGCATGTGCTGTGCTGACCTCGGGTATTTCCTCGTTTTCTTTAACTAAATGACTGTGACTGAATCCAGCAATAAATAATTAGTTATTACTTACAGCAATAAATAATCAGTTACTGGTCACACTTTTCCTTGATTATCATCCCATATCTACATTTCTCTTCTATTTCAGGGCCATAAAAACATAGTCAACAGAGAACTGCTATTTACTGCAGAAATAAAGACAAATAACTAGCAGATGTTGGGCCACATGGTTGTGGAAAGCCAAAGTAATCGAGTAACAGGAACTAATTTACTACATAATTTGTTGATCCGGCTTTAAAGAACTAGAACAAAGCTCCAGCCCCTATCCTGCTATCTGACCTGATCACACAGTATCTATGTGAATTACAAGCAAGGGCGTGCTTGGGAGCATAATACAGAGAATAATCTAATAATGCTACAGCAATTTGCTATCTCGTGTCTGTGTTTGTTTTGGCTTGTATGTAAAAGTTCATGTGGGAATTAATGAAAGGTGCCAGGTGACCAGTCTGCCTTAGAAAACACCATTCTGAAAATGCCATTCTAGTGGCACTAGAATGACGCTTTTTTACCAGCAAAGATGCTGAGCACTGGGGACTAGTAATTCTGGGGCAAGATGTCCTCCACATTTTTAGGTTCTTCGGCAGATGTATATACAGAATATAAGTACTCATCTAGACAAACAAAGTGCAAGGTTGAGAATGAAAGGTTGTTGAACTGTTGGACAGTCTACAGATGTCATACAGAACTACACAGAGACCTTAGCATGGCTTTTAGGCCACAAGTCACCCCAAACCAGTATCAGTTTTAACCATGTCATTTCTGACAAATGTCTGCATGTCAGAATTTAAATTCTAATCTGTATTTAAATAATTTAAGCCCTGTAACCTTTCAAAGCATCCATTTAATGTGATGCCTCATTAGTCCATTTCCTGAATCCAAACTGATATTCCATGCTACTTGAATTCATTCCCTCTTGAAGCACAGTTTCCTCTGTAATTACTTTTCCCTTGTCCCTTCTCAGACTTTCCTTGACATGTTTGCTGAACTTCCAACCACTCTCATTCCTCCTCCTCAGTTCTCTCCAGTGGATTCTTATCTCCCTGAAAGGACAAACGGGACTCCTTACCTCAAGTGAAGCCTTTCTCTGCTGGGGGAGGCGACTGGAAGGAGAATAGAAGGATTACTTTATGTCTCCTCCAGGCTTTCTCCTTGTTTGTACACTTTGAGAGACCCTTTTTTTAGATTGTAACTATTAGATGTTGATCGACATGGTGTGCTGTGCAGTAAGAGGTAGAGCTCATGACCTGTTCCATGCTGAGACACACTTCCACATGGCGGGTCAGCTTAGCCAACAAGCTACCCTTTTTTTCTTGTTGTCTTGGGCAAGTTCCATTTTCCCTGCCCATTCACCACCTCATTTCTTTAGTGCATGATTCAAAGAGCCTTGGGGAGCCCTAGTCAGTACAGAATTAATTCCATGTTCATAAGAAACCACTGCCAGGCACTCTCTGGCTCTGTCTTGCAGACATTTATGCAATCCCCTCACGGAGGTTTCATCTGCACTGTAGCTCCTTAGCCAGTGATTCCGCCCCGCTGTGACGGGCACCCTGTCACCAGACCCTTGGCTACCTGTCCAAGAATGTCACCACTGTTATGTTGATCCTCTTATTTCTGGCAAAGAAATAAGCATCTCCAGTGAGCTTACACTGCTTTTACGCAGATTTTGGAACTGTTGTATGTTTTATTGCAATCACTTCAGCCCCTTTCCTGAGTTTGGCTGTGTGATCACTGTGTCAGCAATTATCGCTGCAGACAGAGCTCTGACCACCCTGTTGAATTATTTCTTATTTATATACTACATCACTGAAGATATTTGGCTCTTGAATGATATTCAGAAGAGCATTATTTAAATAATAATGTAAGAATTCAATAGCTTCATTAAGTGATTTGCATCTAATATTTTAATGGCAGAAAGAGGTGCTTGTATTCTCAGGTATAAATTCTCTTCTACATTTATCTAAGCAAAGGCAAGCTTTCCTACATAAAGAAGTGTGGGAGTTTTGATGGAAAGGGTTTTGTAATGATGCCATCTGGTGATCATGGCCAAAATGACGCTGTGTACAAATACAAAGTCTCATTTTAGCTGCTTTAGGCTCAGGCAGTGAGCGAACGCGCAATGTCAGCACACCAAACTGATGGCATTGAGTACCCGCCTTTGTCCCATTTCTTTGTTTGACCCAAAACTGTTTCCCCGTGGTTAGGTTTTCATCATGTGGATCTTCAACAAGTAATCCAAACAGAGTGTGCCCAACAAAACATCCCCTAGTTTATGAGTATTAAAATCCCCACAATCTCGGGGGTTGCTGCATATTTGGAACTGGCTCCAGAATTTTCTTTGAAAATTATGCCTCATACAGAGCCTATCCAGATTTATTTAGGAATTTAGACATATCATTTTAACAGAAAAAGTGTGTCTTTGCAAGGATACTATTTCACTACACATGGCCACCTTAAGTATCTGCACTTTACTATAATTAACGTGCAGATAGGGCTGTGTGAAAAAATCAGTTTAGAATCTGGAATCAGCAAGGAGAGAATTTATATTTTAACACAAACCAAAAAAAGGTAGCTTAGACAGAGGTTGGAATCATGAGATGCAATATTTGTTTGCTGCAGTTATGTCTGGCTTCCTAACTAAATTCATCATGGGCACAAGAACCAGGACTGCATCACTTTTCTTTATTAACTTCAGTACTTGGCTAGGTTTTTATTTGAATTGGAATAAATTAGAATAGCTATTTGTATTAGAGGTGTTTGGCTAATTTATATTTTATAATTAAAAGTTCTGACAATAAGGAGTTACTTTGATCAGTTACAACAGAAATTAACATAAATTTAATTATGGGTGTATATGTGTGGGTAGTTCATAAACAACTAGTCTGCAGGATTAGTGTCTCCTAATGCCTTATGTGGAGTCCTACAAAAGCTGCAGGATGCTGAAGTCTTTCTTGCCTCATCCCTTGGTTAATCATGAACTTGTGTAATTTAATTCAGTTAAAAATGACATTTATAAGGTTTCATTGTGCTAGAACATGAGCTCCTAGTTGTGTCTCCACAGGGGATATGCACATGGAAAGTCCTGAGTGTTTTTGTTCATCTGCCACTGCCAATAATTCCATGGTCTCATTCACTGCAGGGACTGGGAATGTTCCTTCACCAGTGGAACCGTGTGGGTCTCGTGTTCTCCCATGCACAGACTCACCACAGGAAGGCAAAACACAGGAGAGGAAAACCAGAACCTTCCCTAGCTGGGAAAGGCGCTGACCCAGCTCTCCTCTCCTGGATAGAGTGCTACCTCCATCTCCCCGTGGCTGCTGGCATCTATTTTAATGCCAGTCTTACGCATCAGGCATGAGCAATGAACACCCCTCAGATCTCCAGAAGATGAAATCCAAATGTCACCTCGTTTGACTATTCTGAATCAGGGCTGAGTTCAGGGGGAGACTGGGAGAAGCTGGCAGCCTCTCCCACACAGTTGCTGCTGTGAGCATGAGCAGAGGCACTACAGAGACCCTGAGAAATCCCCCAGCGAAATCACAGGCACCGGTGGATTTTTGGGTGCTGAGGGGATAGACTGGGGTTTAGTTGAGACTTTCAGTTTTAACTGCATACATCTGAATTCCAGTCCATGCGCTGTTGTGTTTGGTAAATAATTTCACTTTCTAAAGCTACACCGTATTTCAAGAAGACCCAAGGTGATGCCAGCCACTGGGGGCTCCCCGGGTTGTTGAGAGCTACCTGATCCAAGCACAGGTTTTACCACCCATATTTTTAGGTTTGGGGTTAATTTCTAAACCTTTAAAGATAAGCTGCCATAAATGAGGGGGGAAAACATCTTCATTCAGGGCTTATAAAGAAAAATATGTGAAGAATTATATCTTACTGAGGAAAATATGCTATGAATTCCACACAGATTAAATACTCATTTTTAGACAATTCCAAATAAATACCAGCATCATGATCTACTTTCATCATCTCACTTGGCCAAAGATATCTGCAAATCCAGATGTGAAGGTGTCTGGTCCTCTGGCGTAACTGTTTCAAAACAACGTTTCATTTTTAAAATAATGTGAAGATACAAAGAGCAGGGTTAAATAAAATTTAAAAGTGCCTTTACTTTTCTGAGTGAGAATACCTAAACTATACTCTTCCTGACAAACCCTTCACCTTTCTGCTAGACGCCCAGGGATTTTCTCTCAGTCCTGACAGTCAAGAAGGATTCATTTAGGAGACATTTAGCAAGTTGTCATATATTTGCCACTGTCAGGCAGTTGCACTGTCTCATTTGGACAGCTTTCAGCAAAATGTAAAAAAGGGCAAAATTTTGGTATGCAAAAGGCACTTCAAAACAGGAACTTAGTATTCTTAAACCCTAAATACCTTCTGAGCTGATTGGTTTTAAGAAATTCTGGGAAGGAAGATTTTCCTCATATTTTGACTTTACATCACAAGGGGAAACAAGGTTTTGTACTATGTTTTAAATCCTCCACTAGGCTAAAAATAAGCATGCACTGAAATGATCATATTAATCATACTGAACTGAAGGATGAGTATAGACAGGACTCACTTTTCTGGCACTCATGCAAATGTTCAGGTTACGCAGTAGCAAGAGGAGTTTTCACTGGGATAAAATGCTCTACAAGCTGTACTTTGGTTATGCACAACTAGTTTAAAGTATTTGTATGAGCTCAAAGAGGAACTAATAATTATTCGGTGGGTGTAACTGGTATTCCTTTATCATGGCTTAGTCTCAGCTGGGCCTGTAGATGGTGCTGTAACATCATTGATAATAGTAGTGGACTATGAGGATATTCACTCTTGTCACTGGCCAATACCCAGCTCACGTTACAGAGTAGTCATAAAATCCATGTTATCAGTCTCCATAAAACCAGCTGGTAGTACCAGTTCGGGTTTTATTGGAAAACTGTCTGGTTTTACAGCATCCGAGTTTGCCTTCTCATTGTCCACAACAGCCAAACGATTATTTCCTAGAACAGATTGCTCTGAAAATACTCCACTGTAATAAAATAAGGGATTTTTTCTATTCCTGTAGAAAAAAAATTAAATTGTAATTTTAGTCTGGTACCTAAACAAACATTACTTTTATGTCAGCAATCTTTAAAAAAGTCGCCTTGTGGCTAAAAATTCTTAGAATGTATCACACAGTCTTTACAGTATTCTAAACATCAAAAGCAGAACAAGAAAGTAAATTTGGAGTATTTACCAATAAATGGCATCAGTTCAGAATGAATTTATGTGTAAACTGTGCCAAGAAAAATGCACATATCTTCTATATTAAACAATGGGTTGTGATGACTGAGCTGATTGCACTGAAATGATTTAATGGGTATTTCTTATACCCATTAAAAGAAGTTTCACTTCCTGTGGACAGAGTTCCGGAGTTAGAAAACTTAATTTTCAAAATCACTTCTACAAAGCTTGAAGAAAATGTGCTTTCCTGGTCATTAAGGAGAGCACAGGAAAAGACTGAACCTTTATCAAGACACTGTACTCAGTCCATTGTACTTAACATAAAGAGATATTTTTCTGTTCTTTGATCACCTCTCAGACTGGATTCTGAAATGAAGGATAAGATACCTTTTTCCTTATGCCATGGTATTTAACATGGAGTAGGTTCCTAGCACAGTTTTGTAGGATCCTCTTGACTGGACTGGTATTCACATCACAGGAATTGTGCGAACTTGTTTTATACAAGCAGAGTCAGTTCACATCATTTGTCAGCAATGGAGAGGGTTTAATCTACAGTTTTCCCAAACACTGTAAAAAAAGATCAGATGAGCCAGTAAAAATATTTCGCTTTCAAATATGAAGTTAAACTGTTACATCCTTGCCACAGCCTTAGAACCTTTTCATCACAGTTCTGGATTATACTGCTACGTTTTAAAGACAAGATTATGACGGCTACTAGGAATTTATGTGAGCAACAGAACTGGAAGTTATGAAAAACTTATTACAGCATATTTGATTCATATGGCTGACCTAGGAAAGCAATGATGTCTGCAATGTTCTAAAATTAGTATACAAAGTGGTAAAAACCTATGACTTTTTTGATGACTTGCATTCTTCTTCAGTTATGCTCTCCCTATTTCTCTTAATGGTTTCTGCTACACCAAATAATGTAGTAGCTGAAAAAAATGTGTAGTTAAAGATTGCCTCAAGGCAAGTACAGGAAGAAATATTTAGAAATACTTTTTTTTTTCACTGAATTCTGATGTTTTTCCATTTTCTACCACATCTTGAGCTCATGTATTTTGTTTCCATGGTCTATAAATCAGTTTTGTACTGCAGATCACTGTCATATATAACGAGAACCATAGTTTTGAAATGTAGGAGTTATTTGTCATAACATGGAAGTAGCAGAAACAGGGAAGCTACACTCAGCAGTGGAAAGCAAAATTAGTGATGCTGCACAGAGACTCCCAGTTCTCAGAATAGCACTTCGTTGGGTATTTCTCTCATAATCCGAAGTTTCCAAAGGAAGAAAGGACAACTGCTCTCTGCCACCCTCAGAGGATCAAGTCAGCTAAAAAGCAAAGGCTCCAACTCTAGTACTCTGTGACCACTGGCAAATTTCTTCCTTATTGTGAATGCAATGAGAGATTTTGAACCTTTGCCTGTCTGATATACAACATAGCATGGTACTAGGAAGGGGAACAGAGAATTGAGAGCTGTAACAACACTAATGTGTGGTCAATTTAGAGATAAGCAGGCCATTATAAACAAAGGAGCAAGACCTTTGGAAAATCTGTCAATATTTTAATATAAACTTGCTTATTCTTTATAATTAGGATTGAGCTAAAGAAAATCTTATGGAAGTCGTTAAGTATTCTCTTGTTTTACTGATGGCAAGAAAACCCAATCAATTGGAAACTTCTAACTAAATTTTGGTGAATAAAACATGTCCTTTTTACAAGCTGGCTGTTCACTTGGCCTGTGCGTGTAGGAGAGTCCCTTCATTTGCCTGTCTTGGTGCTATCTTCATGGTCTTCCATGAAGTTTCCAGGAAACTGTCAGCATTAGAAAAATACTTGAGGTGTGTTCCAGGAATGCAACTTTCTTCCCTCCTTTCTTTCCTATCTTGTTCCTGGAGTGTGGGAAATAATCAAATTCCCCTAACTTCTTATGCACAACGATGCAAATACCACAATTTAAAACAGTGCTTATGTTTTCCTTCATTACAGAAGCTGCCATAGTCACTTTATTTCCTTATAGAAACAGCTACATTTTAAGTTATTTATTCTTTTTTTTGGTAAATAATAGTAAATGGTTCCTCTTCTAGACAATTCAGATTATTGCTTACAAGAGCCATCAAGTTACAGATGCACTAAAGTGTAGCAAGAATAAAATATCTATCACCTTAGAGCTCTGGTGTGTCCAAAAAGCTTGGAAATTTTAGTAGGCTGTGATATATTCCACCACTGCAAGTGACTTCCACAACTCACTGTGCAACAAATGATTTAACCATTGCCAATCTGTTCTTGGGAATCAAAGGCATTAATTAAAATGCACTTCCTTATATTTACAATGCCATCCTCCCATAAATAGAAATGCATGGAGAGGAAATCCCTCTTCAGTGTAAACTTCAGCAAGCAGGGTGAGAACTAGTTTGAGAAGCTTTTGAAATAGCCCTGAAAAAAATGTCACAGAAACATTACTTCAGCTTTAAGGAGGTGCCTGTGTGTGTCTGAAGATATAAGGTAGGCTGTGGAACTACGAAGCTGTTATTTAAGTCAACTACCATTTCATTTTTCTCATGCTTCTGTTTTCAGCTTTCCTTTTCTTCAACCAGTTTTAATTTAACCTTTATGACTTGTGTAAGAATATTTATGTGAAACTGAAACCCTAGCCTCTCTTAAGAGGATACATCCTGATCCAAACCCAGTGTTCTTAGCAGTGTTAAATTTGGTATGGAACAAAAACAACCCCAAAGGATCTCTTCTGTGCACATAAAATAAAATGTGCAAACCACTCTATAAAATAATACATAAACTTTATTTCCTACCTGTCCAACTGCATTGCGACAAGATATACTTTACATTAGCTATTATTTCTGCAAATTCTCATTTTCTCTGTCAAATGATGCATGAAAGTGAGAATCACTACAGCTTAATGGAATAAGCCTCTTATCAGTGCTATATATCAAAGGCATCCCTCTCTGAACACCTAAGGACAGAGGGATCACACGTTCTAAAACAATTTCACTTGAATACACAGTGGGTCGCTGGGTTTGAGGTTTTTCTGCTGCTGTTTATTTTTCCCTTGCTGTGGGGTCAGTGGTCAGTGTTATGCTGTTATTTGCACTTTACAGGCTTAAGTGTGCTGGAGTTCAGCAGGGGGTTACAGATAAGGAATGATTTCAAGAGGGACTCTGTCTTTAAGAAGGTTCATCGCTATTGCTCAAATTTGGAAAAGAAAAAAGCATATTTGAAATAATTTATATAATAATATCAATGACTGGTATAGCAGCATCGACATAGTATGAATAATATAATAATAATTAATAATTGATGAAGTAGCCAAAAGGAGGCTGAAAATAGCATTTTATATCCAAGGCTGTTGTCACATAGGCTATGCCCAAAGAGCAGCAACACGGGTTTGGGGTGAGCTTCAAGGAGTGATGAGGCAGGAGCGGGGACAGAAAGAGAATTAGAGTCCATGACTACCTTGACGTGGGCTGATCTCCCCTGCATCTCTTCTGAGCCTGTGGTAACAGTATTTTATATCTGCAAGGCAGACAGCATGATTCAAGTACCATCCTGGAAGAGAGGCAAACAGGTATATGAGTGGTTGTGCCTTTCATTAATAAAAATCATAGAAAGATATTCCCAATTTTCCTCTTGTAGAGGGCAGAGGGAAGTCCAGGGCTGTGTAAAAGGTTTCAAACAGCGCTGTAAGAATTAATTGAGAAAACTTCATACAGCTCCTCATTTTGCACATTGTTGAAAGCCCAACTTCAGCTGTCATTTTCTTTAATCATACCAAGCTTGTGATGTTGTGGGAGAAAGTGCGTCTGACTCAAAGTGTTCAGCTGGCTGCCTACTATTGCTCCCTTTTCAAAGTCCCACTTTCACTATAAAGCTGCATCTTAGCTAGATCTTCTAGCTCTATGGAGATTTAGCTTACACCAACTCTGCTTCATCTTCTTAGTTGCACCCTCTTTTGGATTCAGTCAAGTGGTATTTGATTCTTTTTTCATGGGAAGATGACTTTGTTATTATATTGACTTTCATATTATTCATACTTTATAGGATGTGTTTCTTGTCTTGAGAAAAGAGCCGTGCCCACAACATAGTCTATGCTCCACAGCTTTTGACTTCAATCTAATTTTTTTTTTTGTAATTTCCTGGTTGCTCTGTGACACTGCATTTATCTGGGATGATTTTCTCCATCTTAGCAAATTCCAGCAATTCTAGATGAATCAAAGAAAGAGTGAATTATTTCAGTGACACTTGACAAAGTTTGAAAAAAGCCAATAAATACTTGCTTATTTTTAAGAAGCTGACAAACGGATTTCAAAAAGTTTCTGCCTTTGCAGCAGAATTGCCCATTAACACTGTGCTCATGAGTATTCAGCTCACAGGTGAAGCAGTGTGAGCAAGAATGGGACACAGATGGAAAAGTGCTGACAGAGGCAGCTGTACAACTTCCCAGGTATGAAGGGACAGTACAGCTGGAGGCACAGAACTGATATGAATTCATTTTTTTTCTTTGTGAGGCCATAAAGGTTTTGTTTTTCTAACCCTTTATTCTCAGTTCAAAGAAAATTTGACAAGGGCTGACTTGGTGAACCAATCTTTTTAGTGTGATGTATAGAATCTCATAATGAATCTTTAAACCTGGTGATAGAAATCGTCTCTTCAAAGTGTCATGAATTGCTGAATATTATATTATTTTTCAGTTTTAAAAGTTCTGAAGCAGAGGGCAGAACCAGCAGTATATGATGAATGCTATCAATTACATGACACAAAATCAGCCCTTGATCCTATAGGTTACATGTGACTTTGGACCCTAGGTAAAGAAGATCAGTAAACTGTAAATTCAAGAACAGTGCAATCAGATTAATAAAAACAGCTGAGAGTGATCCTAGACATTAGTAATAAATACTGAAATATTTCCATCATGTTTAATGACCATACCTTGCTTATTTCAAATATTTCTGAACTTTGCTATTGTATTGAAAATGAGTTCTTTCCTCTCCTGTACACATCTATTTATATAATGAAATGGCTGACAATCAACTCTCCTTTCAAAAGCCACATTGTCTCTACGGGACCTGCTTCCTCTGCAGGCAAAGTTGCCTTACCAATTCAAGGATAACAAGTACATGCTGGAATGAGTAAAAGAACTAGCGCACTTAGCAGAAACCATGGGAGACTGGTCAAAAAAAAAAACCCAGTCAGTCCACCACATTAAACAAGAAAAAGATAGATATACATGGGAAAAGGTGCAAAACTACTCCATCCTTAGTACCTTAGCAAAATCCATGCTTGTCTCAATACCTCATTACAATGTCATCCTAGCAGAGAGAGCACAACTCTATAATCAACCCAATTATTCAAGGCCAATACTGCTCACACCCCATTTCCCTTACTTGTGCAACTCTAACTCCAAGGATTTTACACTGATAATGAGATCAGAGTCTCACTTGCTGAAAAAACACGAAAAACAACAAAGCCATAAAATGCAGTTTAAGGGACACCAAATTGCAGCCACAAATCTGTTGAATTAGCAAAGAGTGCAGAAAATGAAGCCCATGTTCATGGAGGATGTTTAGCTGCTTTTCACTGTCAGCAGATAACTGAGTCTGTTTTGTTCTGGTTCATCTGTCTTCTCAGGAACCACACAGCTGGATCAGCTTCTCAGTGTAAGTTATCAGTATTAGCTGGCAAATAGAACAATGAACACATTTTAAAAAGACATAGAGCATCCTTGTTTAGATCCCAATTTCAGAAAAAACCCTAAATCTCTGCCATGTTTCTCGCCACTGACAATAAGAGAAGTCAAGAGAACAAGTCTGGCTTTGATCAAATGTATCTATGATATTTTCCAAAATAGATCCCGTCCCTATCTTCTTTGATGACTTACTCATGCTCCCTCCTCTCATTATGGCCAGCATTCTTTTCCATTGTGATCACATAATTAACTCTTATTATTTGTACTGTAACAGAGAGTCTGCAGTTAGGTATAAATATAAATGCTCTAAAATGTTGAAATCTGTTTTCCACCTTTTATTTAATGACAAAGAACAGTTTAATTCCATATAATAGAGTGATATCCAGAAATAAACAAGGATGTCCACGGAGAGGTTAATTTGCATAAATATAACTGAAGTATCAGTTACATTGCTGTGTGTAAGGCACAGGTCAGATTTTAACCGAAAATAGGTAAGTTATAGAGGAGCTTTGTTTTGTTTCATTTACAATATGACAGTTTTTGGGGGGAGGGGGAGACCTGAAGGAACCTTCACATATATTTTGCATAATAAACATATGCGATCAGAAAAAGTCTTTGGAATTCAAGTAACAAACCTGTCATCAAAAACATTACAGGAAGATAAGCCTAAGGTCTGATTTTTTTCTAGTTATTATTAGTTATTACTTGAGTTGTAGGTAGGTGACGACAGAATCCTATGTATTAAACAAAATTTTTGCTTGAAAACGCATCACAAGTCCTTGGGATTTCCAGCTATATATTCAGCTAGCTAGATGTCCCCCAGTTCACCAAAAAGCCCCTGTGCCAATGGGACTCCAGATGCTCCAGCAAGCCTAATCCTGGTTGGTTGTTTGAATTCCATCTCTGCCAGCTGAATCATCATCAGACAGTGGCCACATATGCCCTGTAGGATTCCTGTAACCCCTTATTTTCACTTCTGTACTTTTCAATTTACTTCCCCATCCCTACTATCAGCTGCCTTTTTGCCCCCTTTTCACCTTTTTATCTTCTCTGTCTCCTAATTTCTAATCAGCTTCTGCCTCTGGTAAAGGCCACTAGAAACTCTTGGTTCTCAATCAGATTACAAATCTCTTTGCAGAATTTCAATCAGATACCCCGGGATTGTGTCTCCTCCTGCCTGGCATGAAAGGCACCTGAGGGAAGGTGTGTACCTGCTCTCACAGGGGGCTGCCAGACTTCACTTGTAACTCCAACAGAAAAACACAAAAATCAATAGTTTCAAGGAGATGTAAATCTTTCTGTCAGGAGCTTTCCCTCAGCTTGCCCAGGTCTCTGCCTGGTTCTGACCAAAGCCTTTTATCTTCCTGCCTTGCTCTAGTCATGCAGACAGTGCCTCTACCCAAAATCCAGAAATAAGGGGTATGGATATAAAGCTGCAGTTCCTTTCCCTGATCCACTGCAGTGACTAAACACTGATTATAAAAAATTTACAAGTATAGAGATTTTCTTTTTCTCTCTCCCTCTGATTTCAGCAGGTATTTATCAGGTGTTAGAGGATGAGCAGCAAAACATTAGTGGAAATTAACCAGGTTTAAGTAGGAAAACCAGTTACAGGTTTGTCACCTGCGCTGATCCCAGTCTTGCTGTAACTCAAAACAAACAAACAATAAATAAAACTGAAGATGGGATTTCCATTGCTTTACACTGGTGGATTTGGTCTCAAGCACTCAGTGCCTTGCTGGTGTCACAGTGTGTGATCACTTCATGCCTGTGTATGGAGATTGGCAAACACGAGGGTTTTGGTTCACCTTACAGAAACATAAATTGGCATTTGGGATGGAGGGTCAATGTCGCAGCAAGGGCATCTGCAACAGCCTTTTAGGTCCCCTGACTTAAGGGCAGAGCGTGGCAAGAAAATAACTAGGGGCATGAACGATGGTTGGCACCAGAAAAAGAACACTTTAATAATGGATAAAAGAAAATAGGGACAGTGACCCAAAACCGTGTGCAGTATCCAGGAGAACTCTGTGGGGGTAACCAACCGAAGACCAGAACAAGGAGGGTACAGCAATATATATAACCTCAGCAATATATATAACCTCAGGGAAGGAACATTCTAGCAACACAACCGTATAAGGAACACAACCAGCCAGTAGGGGAACAGAACTGAGGCTAATTAACATAACCTTAGGGTCTTCTGGGTAGAGGTTTCTAACTTGACCTAACTTAAAGGAAGGATACCACAGCCTTGAATTTATTCCTGACACATTGTAAGCAAGAGCTGTGTGCCCTTCGGCCCCCGGCTCAGCTCCCAGAGGTCAGTGGGCAGTCAGGCTGAGGGGAGCAGGGTCAGGGCACCAGGGGAGCTGATGACAGCAGGAGGAGAAAGCAGCTCACTGCAGTCGGGGGTGCTGCTCACTCGTGCCCCTCTGCGGTCCCTTTGTTATCCTCTCACAGACTGCCTCTTGCGCTCTTCATTATTTACATCTGCCACTATGACTATCACTCTTTCACCCCCAAATCCTCTCTGCATTATCTGAATGTGAATGTGAGGAAGATCTACTTTTCTCCTAATGAGTTACCTGATGTGGATCACCCCTGTCCGGATTAGGCAGTGGAATGTACTGTTAGTTCTGACGGGAGAGAGCTTTCTGTGGTCACTGAAAACAGCACAAGCACTCTACTAAATAAAATATGATAGGACTTAATTTCTATTCTTAAGTGTACCAACATGAATGTCTGGCAAGCCAGGACAGTAATTAATAATATCTGTAAACAATATTATTTGTTTTGATTACATTCATAACTCTGAACCACTATTGATGGAATTACCAAAGTAAACAATTTTTTTTTTACTCTTACTCCATGTTCATATAGCCCTGATTTCTTCAGCTGCTGACATTTTATAAATGTCATAGTTTATGAGGAAATAATAAAACCCCAGGTAACACCACACAACACCATGACCTTTAGCTGAGGGATTGCTCTAAGTTCTTTAGTAAGCTCAGTAAAGAAATTTGCAGGTGAAAATTCAAGTTCTAGGGAGTAATTGAGGACTTCAAAGGTCACAAATTTTCTGTCTGTGAGTCAGACTCAGAAATATCATTCCTTTTCTAACCTGATGGTTGGGATTTCATTTTGCTAATGACCTACTTGAGTAACAATTGATAAACAGTTTAAACTGAAAATGTGGAAATTTTCATTATTATTTGGAACTGAATTTGTTTATACTGACCAGTCTAGTCAAACCTAAAGACATTCCCGCTCTTAGGGTTTTTGCCTAGGAAGTAGATTTTGTGAATATTTCCACAACAGTATTTTTGGTAGATCTTCTTAACAGGTACACATTGGCATTTAATGAACCATTCCCAAAACACAGCTAGAGAAAAATGGATTTTGCTGATATTTAAAAAAGATTATCAGAATCACTTTGAAGACATTTGAATTCTATCATAACTTCAATAGGTGTTCTGACATTTGAAGGTGTTATCATAACATACCTGTCATGACATTTGAGGAAGAATCCTCCTCTAGAAAGAATATCTCTTCTTCTTTCCATGAGCCTGTGCATGTGCATCTCAGCAGAATCACACAGATTTTTCATCTCCAGACATCAAGAATTGAGGAGAGAGCACCAGTTTAGTTTATACCACCTAGCAAATGGAATTGGACACAGAATGTCAAGCTCTTTAGGTTTTCTAATAGGACAGACATTAAACCACTTCTCACCACGGAAACAGCTCCATTTAAAGCTGCATGAAATGTGAAGCTACAGTAAACAGAAGCAGTAGAACTAAAAACCAGCTTAACAATTAATACTTAGCCAACAAATCACTATGGGTAGAAAAAAGAGAAATAGAAAATAGCATATTGTATGTAGGTACTTGATAGAGTAAGTCAAGGCAGTGCAGACTTCACTGCAGTGTTAGTGCCACAGAGGCAAGAATAGTCACAGATTTTCTGTGTTCTGCATTTGAAATAAAGGCAGGAAGAACCAGCCTTCCTCTGGGAAGTTGGAATGGAAACTTTGTTATAGGCGGTGCAAGAGACATTGGACAACTTCTTCCAAAGTGAAGCATTATTAATCCCAGAAAAGGCAGAGACAATATCCAATGTAAATGAGACATGTTTGTTGCGATGGTATAAAATTTTGTTGAGATTGGTGACACTGGAAAAAGTGAATGACAGGTCACTTTCACAGGACAGTTTTAATTTTGTTCAAATGGTCTTAAACCCACAACTTGTGCGTTAATACTCCTAGGATGAGAAAAGTTAACTTATATCTTTGGGATAAAACAGGAAGTCTGAAACACACTCAGACTTGTCCTGGACAATCACTTCAGCATGAGCTCGTGTGAGAGTTGTGGTTTAAGTCACTGAGTTTCTGCAAAAACATGCAAAAAATAGATATTTTCTTGTCTGGATGCACAGCTCCTTCCTACTCCAATCATGATGTGCAATAGATTAATTCCTCACTTTCAGAAAAAAGTGGCAATACAGAACATAGAACAAGAAAGTAATTCACACTTGCATCAGCCTAAGTTTTAAATGACTTCACTCAGCTCCTAAAGCATCTTGATCAAAATTGACAAAATCCCAACAATTGACAAGTGGTGAAATGAGTTTCTTGATCAAAATCTGAAGTCAGCACTTTGTTGCAGAGCCCACCATCTGTTCATCACTGTCATGCAAGGACCATACCAGCTTGCTGCTGGAATGGTGTGAATTGTGGCACTGCTGGCACACACACTTAGGAGCACTATTATTATATTGATCATTTTGTAAGAGAAAAGGAAGCCTTTGAGCAGTTTGCTACTTATAGCTCCAGTGAGCTATAAATGTTAATGGTGGCATGAGCACTGGCAGCCTCCGAACACTCTAAGTCGTGCTGCATTTAGGTAAGAACTTCAAGTCAGTTCTAAAATAAATATTTAAAAACTCAAAAGTGTTTTTAGCACACGGAGAAACATCTCAAGAGTAGGCCACTTGGTAATTCCATTGAGAATTTTAGTGTTTTGGTGAATTAATGCATCCCATATATATTGAAAAAAAAGGTAACCATTGCCTCACTATAACAGTCTCTAATCGTAGTGGCATCTTTTGTAACATTTATTACAAAATATCACAAAGGCATAAGACTTACCAGCTTCTTGTGTCATGCACTATAATCTCCTAATGCCTGAATTGTTGGAAGAAATTTCTGAAAAATCTCTCACCATGCTAAAAATTCCCCTTTTATGTCCTTCACATTTTATGAGTGTCACTTTTTTGCAGCTCACTCGCTCAAATTTATTTAGTCTAGTGTCATTTTTTTTTTTTCCCAAAGCCACAGTTTGTGCTTAGAAGGCTTTTTCATGCCATTGCTGCTTGGATCTCAGGAAAATGATCTATTGCTACATCTCAGTCCTCCACATATATAATGGATTTTAGAATAAAAGATTAATCAGAAAAAGAGTAGATGAAATCATAGATTTGCCTGTTATTAAGGGAACTCTTGTACTCACACAGAATAATTTTAGGGAAAAGCCTGTTTTATACCCAGATATAACTATCTCTTCCTCAAATCTTGAAAAAGAAATTTGCTATTACCGTTACCTACTTTTAGACATAAAATCCACGCAAAATTGAGATTATGATTGTATGATAAACAACATTACTACTGATAAATAATACAGGCGTTGCCAATGTAAAAAATGGGGGTTTTTTAAACTTAACATGATTATGAAAGACAGCATGAGATTTATCTCTACAGATTTTGCAGTGTGACTCATTCATAATAACCTTTAATACTCTTCAGCAAAAATCTGCTAAAAATTATTCCATCATAGAAAAGAATATTTTAAATACACTTTGCATATCTAACACCAATTTATAAATTCATTTTTCCTAGAGCGGTATTTTGCACTTGTATTGCACACCTTAAAAAAACCCAAAATTTGGGGTGACCTCAGACACCGCCAATATCAAGACCGTCTCATTGTTGTGACTGAACACAAGAATTGCTGGGCTTTGAGAAGGAGTAAGACAGCAGATTTTCTATGTGGAAAGTATTAATTACAAGTTATTAGGAAACTAATCTGAGGGTCATTTAGGAAAGGTCAGGTGAAACCATTTCAAAGAGGAAATAGAAGATGAATGCCTCTCTGCTTCCCTCTTCCATCTTTAAGCACTCATTATGAGACGTGATTAGGCAAAGTGTTTGAAATCCTGCAATGAGTTCTCTCAGTCTGTGCAGCAGCTGGTTAAAGCTCGTTCTGCAGTACATTGAGTCATCTAATGAGATGGTCTGATAAAGATTTCAAGATGAAGGAATTGTGTTCTTCAAAAAATCCTCAGAGACTGAAATTCATTCTGGTTTTGGATTTTTTTTTTTTTGTGAAGAGAGAAAATGATGAATTCCTACACAAACCCATTCATTCCTGAAGAAAATTAGCTTTGTAAGGGGCAGGGGTCAGGAAACTGGAATTCTTTATTCAAGATTCACTAGTAAGAGAATCTGTTCAAGGTATTTCATCATAACTGTGGCAAGAAGGAGGGGGAAAATATACCTTGTTCTCATTCTTGAGGAAATCTTGCAAAGGTTTGCTGCAACAGCAAAGCAGTGCTCTGAAGCAGCATCAGGGAGACCTGAATTTTTCCTGTGAACCTTTGAGAGATCTTAAGGTGGGGAGATGGAGGTCTGACAACACAGTTCCTGTTAGGGCTCCTGTTTCAGGAGGCTGTGAATGGAATTGGAAATCTCTGCTTATCTCCTCACTGGTCCATTAAATCCTTTATTGCTTCAACTGATCATCTTTGAGGATAATTTCAAAAAGCTACTGCGGTTTGTAGGAGTTTGATTCCCCAGTGCATCAGAGGTTTGGGGGTTTTTATTGCAGACGAGGCAGAAGCCAGCTGCTATGGGATCCAGCAGGGGGAACATCCCCTGGAAGTCACCTCAGTGACACTTCTGGCTGCAGTAACTTCTAGCTGGGGCTATAAGAAACACAACCACGAAAGGAAGGATGCACTTTGGAATCGTTCCTCAAAAAATCCTTTAAAAAAAGGTTGTCCTCTGTGGCTTGCTACAGGATTATAAAATAGACTTCAGCCTACTTGGCTGATAGCAATCCCTAGTTCCCATTTACCAAGCCTGAGGAAAAGGGATCACTCCACAGACACCATGTTCTTGATGGCTCCAGTCACAAGTCTGACACATTAAAGCATCCTCAGAGCTGGTGCTGCCTTTGCTCTCCAAATCTACCCTGTTCTTACAACAAATAACAGATTTAAATCAGCTCCTCCAACCTCACCGTGTAGATGTAATTAAGTTACTTCTCTTGCAAGTTGCTAATTTCTGCGTGAGACATGTTCGTATTTAGAAGAGTAGTCCCAAGAAGGGAAATGTGTGCTGCTGTCCTGTCCAGGTGCAAGGGAATATTTTTAATCAAGTTATTTTTATTTTCTATTTTGTTTTCCATTTTTTGCAACATTAAACACCCCAAAGCAGTTCATATTGGCTTCCACTTGCTACCACGTAGTTGTTCAGATATAAAATTGAAGGAAACTAAAAAACAACCTCTTAAACTACCTGCTCAAAATAAAGTTGCTTTTTGTAATATTGTAAGGTTTTTAAACAAATTTTTATTATAAAAATATCTTGAGTAAATGACATTAAAAATTTTATTAAAAAAAATAAATGTAAAGTTTTAAAATATGTAAAAAGCTAATTTGCATTCTTTCCCATTTTCCTCCACCTAGAACAAAAATACCTTTGTGTTCAGCTCCATAAACTCATCAATACAAACCTATGATAAAAAAAGTATGCAAGGAGCTGACATTCTCCTGGTACATAACTTCATTCTCATCTTACTCATAATTTAGAAAGAAAAGAGCTTTCACTGTCCCAAATACAACAGCCCCTTCAGTGCACATAATTTTGCCTGAAACGGTGAAATTATTCAGTCTCAGGTGCACCACTGAAACTGCCATTACTTTTTGAATGACATTTAGAGATAAACCAAAAAAACACAAAGGTCCCAAATCAATACAAAGATTTTTAAAAAGCCTCAGCCTTTGTTTAAGAGTTTTCCCTTAAATTTGCTGGCAGCAGCAGCAAACTTTTTTTTTCTGGAGAAGCATCTTTGTCTTTCTCACAATTACCTTAAGAGCTGTATCCCATCTTCCTCTCCAAATGAAAATTCATATTTCCAGATTTTTTGTCAGAGCTCTTTGCACAACAAGAATTCCACTTGTCTAAGATTCTGAGAGTTTAAAATGTGGTTTTTGCTCTGATTCTAAAAGAAAACATTATAACCTCCATAAAGGTAATGCATTTAGCCAAAGACAATGCTTTATTCCAAGCAGATAATTTTTTAACTTTATATTTGGTATCAAAACACTAAATACATCCTTATATAATATTATAATATATAGATAATATATAGGAAAATACATAATGACATTATAAGCTAAAAAATTCAAAACTTGTTCTAAAAAATATTATACTGTTTTTAACATGTTTTAACATAGCATAATGAAGATTTCCAGGCACTTTTCCTATTTTCAGAAGTTTATATTTTCTTGAAACACATTTCTAAGGATAAATCCCTATTTTTAATTGAGAATTTTGATTTAATTTGAGCCTTTCAGAAATTGCTGTAATGCATTTCCTACCTGCCTCAGTGAGGAACTCTTGCCACTGTGAAGTGTCCAGCTTAGAGTGTCCTGTACAGACATGGCCACATCAGAGGAGCAGCTGTCCCCTGCCAGATTGGGCTGATTTCCAGATTTCCTATGGGAAACCTGGATTTACCCTTAAAAAATATCCCACTCTCTGGTGGCTAAACTCTGGCTGAACTCAGATGTCCGGCAAGAATTCCCAGGTATGGGACCCCTGGAGAGTATTTCACTCAGAGCAAGTCACAGAACCAGCCTGACAAGCTTCATTGTGGACAAAGTTACTGCTCTTTCCAGTGATTCTTAAATATTCTGGAAGTATCACTGCGTGAATGTCAAAGCAAAGTGCAACAAGAAAAATGTTTGTCTATTCCACACAATGCTGTTATTACATTGATTTTTTTTCCCCCAATTTCCTCTGTTTTGGAAATCACCTAAAGTCCTTCATGTTTCAAACATCACACCCTACGCTCTTCTGAGTGACAAGTCTGTCTCCCTCACAAAGCTCCTTGTTTGATTTAATACAAAAGCATAGCCAGCACCAAGATATTGATAGTGGGAATGGCCTTTCAGTAAGATACCTTAATGCATTTAGAGCATTTTTCATGGTTTGTTATCAATATTTATGTATAAACTAGATATTCTAAAAATATCTATACTTACCCTTTCAGAAAGCATTTGGATTCTCTGACTATTATTCAGGGAGCATCAGGCACTGATGTATATACACTTGTATTTATTGTGCTCCATCACCACTGCATTCAGGTATGCTATTTTTATTTATTTGCAAACCTGGTGCAAACTCAGTGGTCCAGAAAAAAGGATGAAATAGAGCCTAGTTCTGTGGAAAAGCACGGGGAAATAAAATGCATGTCCTGTGCAATCACACTCTCATCTGTTTGTCTTGGGATTATACATGAGAAGGGAACGATGAAAAGTTACAAATTTGGAATAAAACAACAACAACAACTACCCCTTTCCCCCCCATCCCCCCTCAAATGATGATTAAGCATCCTTCTTCTTCCAGGAACTGCTCACTAATTATGCAACCCGCCCATGGGAATATTCCAAAGATCACAGTTCTCTCAGTGCCATACACCAAACCTTACATATTTGCAGCAGTAATATTTGTCCTCCTTCAGGTCTACCTAAAGCTGGCCATGCATGGAGTGCCAACCGGAAATCCAGCTTAATTATTTTATTGCTTTGGTTTTTCTTGAGCCATTGGAACTTGGCTAGTCTAAGTTTTTCTGCCTCTCAGGGCAAAATCTTTACACCAAGAGAAGATCCATCCTTGAAACATTAAATACTTGGAGAGTCTACCATAAATAAGGAAAAGGAAAACCTTTCCTTCCTTCTCTACCCTTCATATAAAGACTTATAATGGGCCACTAAAGAAAGTGTGAACAGAGTCTATAAAGGGATAACTCCTCATAGTAGCTTTTAAATGTTTACTTCTTTATCCACAAGAACCTGGAGACAGAGGATGCTATGTTTCCATGTGTAGGCTTCTGACAAAGATGAAGATTTTAGTCCCAGGGTCCCATTCTCTACTTCCACTTTTCTTCCAAGACAATATTTGTTTTTTCATTAAAATCCCTATTGCTACCTAGTGCACTTCCATCGGTCTATATAATTTTCTTCACATGCCTGTCTATCCTTCTCCAGAAATACGAGCTGCTTCTTCCTTTAGCTGCTGTATTGCACTTTGGGGATGTTCTCCATTCTGCCTGAAATGTCTTGGATTTTTGCAAAGTGTTCTGCTATGCCATGAGAACAAGTCTTGATACTGTAGTACCGTCCCAAAGTGAATGATTAGGACCCTTTGAAATGTGCCTCCCTGTGTGGCATCCTCATGTCTGTCACAAAACAGAAGCCATTTGCTGGGTAGAGGATGCAACTGACTGTACTAGGAATGATTTTTTCCACAAGCGTTTACAATGTGACTGGTCCTGTCAAAGTGAAGATAATTTTCAGTTATCAAGGTAACCTGTAATCTAAATTGTGATTAGGCACTCCAAAGAGAATGGCTCATCAGTTACATACTTGGAGTTAGAAGCAAATTCAGAATGGTTTTTTAAAGGTCCGGTTATCCACTACTTGGGAGGAGAATTTCCCTCTATTTCAGAAGGACAAGGAGTGCACTCCATGACCACTCATCTCAATTATGAGAGGCAGTCATTGCTTCAAAACCCTGAGAATCTAATTTCTCCATAGAAAAAAAGGCAAGTGTTCTATTAGCCTCAGGAATCATAATCCTGTCATTAATGTTTTTATCTAAAGAGTTTAGGCTGCCTTATTTTATTACACATAAACCAACACATCACAGGTTTGACAGTGGTTGTATTGAGCAGACAGACACACATCTTCTTTTAGACAGATTAATGAGAGGTTTTATAAAGAAGAGAGAGCTCATTTAGGAATTATGTCTGAGGCTATATTGCAAAGTCTTGTCTGTAGGAGTACATTAAAGATGATAAAATATTTAGAGCTACTTTAATGAATCTATTCTTATCTCTAAAAGAAAAAGAGAGGGGGGCAATTCATTCAGTTGGTGCTTAATGGAAGAGGTTTATGTTTTGATGCGTACTGTTTTGTTAACATCCTTCTAGTTAATTCATTATCTATTACCTGAAAGGCCTCTCACAAGATATGGTAAGAGATTTTCTCCTGTAAGCCAGGCCGAATAATTAACAGAGTGAGCTACCCTGTGTTGATACTACCACCAGTATCAGCCATGGCTCTCAAGATCTTACAGCTGCATCCATTTGTCAACCCTTTCTTTTACAGAAAAAGAAAAAATAAAGTGGGAAAAACACAGATAAAGTAGTGCAAACACTGTGCAAAAACTGCAGACAAAATAAGAGAGCACACTGACTAAACTAAAAGGGGTTTTCATTAGCTCTGGTAAAAATATGAAGGTTTTTTCATTAGCTTCAGTGGCAGTGCTTTTATTCTAAAGCAGATTTTACTGGAAGAGCTTCTGCCAAATTCACCTCTATTTTAACTGAGAAAGACTGGAAAAAGCAGTTCCTTTGCCTCTCATTTGGTTCATTCTCTTCCAACAATATGTTTTCTGGTGTTCAAAAGACTTACTTTTAAAAATTTACACTATATTTATTCCCTATTTTTATTAATTTTCACCAATGAAGCATGATACGCTGGATTTTCTATCCAAATATTGCTGGATTTTTTCTATGTGACAGAAATGTCTTAATGGCAATGAAAACCATTTTTTTTTCACATTAGAGCAAAGCATGCTGTATCATGAAAGCGAGGGACTGAGAGTTAAATGATTGGGGTCATTGAGCAGCTGTGGGAAAATCATTTAGAACAGCCTTCCCCAGGTCATTAAATCAGACAGCCAATTTAGATTTCACATACACAACATCCATGAAAATCAGGTCAGTCATCTGCAGTGCCCCTATCTCAGTTTATCACACATGCTTTGTGAGATAATGGTAATCCCTGTGACACTATTTCTCCCTATCTAAGATTAAAAATGTTCTGGGTCTTTCACAAATGTATCTAATATGGGTTAACTAATTAATTTAATGCATAACTATTACTAAGTTATTAAACCTCTTAAAGATCCAGGGATGGAAGCTGCTAATGGAACTCTGTCCTTAAGAAGCTGGTGCTAAGAAATGTGCAGTAATTGGAAGCAGTTCTAATGAGGCCCCAACATACATCCCTCACTTCTTACTGGGTATAATAATCCATTTGGATTGGAAGAAGAATGGTAACAGGTATTTCTTCTTTCATGATTACGAGCCAGAAGGGTGGAAATATACTGCTCATCCTGTTGCTGCAAATTGTGACACTGAATGGCTGACAACCACCTTTCTGGGTGAAAGAAGGCATTAAAGGTTTAGAAAGATTAGAGAAGAAGCTGATTTAGAGCGTAACATTATCCTCTGACCTACTACATATAATGAGTAATGTGTTCAAAAATTAGAGCGCATGTCCAGGCAGGATGTGGAAAGGTTATGTCTGAATGATGCGACGTTATTAATTGCTGACTGTTCGAGGCAGAGAACAACAGAAAGACACTTCCTGTATCTTTTAAGCTGTCTCACACTTTCTACAAATACACAGTTTTAGAGAAAAATATTTGCTACCACTTTGTTGAAAAGACACAGGACTTAATCTAACTAGTGACTTTTAAAAAAAATAGCTAAACCCCGTTGCTGTCACAAAAAGTCTGGGGTTTGCAAGTTCAAAATTCAAAGTTGAATACTGTAGGTCCCCCTTTTACATGCAGTACTCTTCATTTAGCAAGCAGAGATCTCATCTGTGCCCTACAGGTCAATTTGGCCTCAAGCAGGCTGTGCTCAAGAGTTATCAGTGTAATCATGTCTAATTATTTAACAAGTGCCTACAAAACTGAGGAATATTCCAGTTAAATCACATCAAAGATAATGACCTTGACCAGAGCTTTAGAACTACACCTCACACCGGAAACCCTTTGATGCACAGGGTGAAGGAGACTCCAGTTCACTGTTTTCCCCAGTTGAACTGTCTTTGCTGAGCCAAGACAGCAGAGAGAAGCCATTCCTCACTTTATTATCAAACAAGAACTTGAAGAACATTAACCTTGGAAAAAAAAAATGCAAAAGTTGCAAAAAATACTTCTAAGAAGTATTTTTTGAACACTAACCACTGCCTAACATCACAACACATTTAAATGCTGTCTCTTCTCCCTATTTCCTCTTATACCAAATACTTGCAAGAGTAGCACTTAAAATTTTTGTAAATTCTCTCTTTTCACCTTGAAATCAACCCCCAAAACTTTCTGTCAAACCAACTCACTAGTATAAAAAGACTCCACAGCTAAAAGCTGTGTGATATATTTAGCACATCATGAGGGCACAGTGTTAATTGTTTATTGCAGTGGAGATGATTTTGCTTTGTTTCCTTTCCTGATCACCACTTCCACAAAAAATTTCATAATGGCTATTACATTATGTAAAACTGTGTTCAATAAAGCCCTTTTTTTACATTTTTTCTCTAATGTACATTGGACATAGCTAATGTGAAATCTGCAAACTAGTGTCACCTCTATAGTTATGTTTCCGTGTAATTAATTCAAATATCATACATAATCAGAAACTATAGAACTGAAAGAAAATTATCCTTCCTGGTTGAGGTATGTCAGCTCTGTCCCAGCTGAGCCATCTGAACTCTTCTGAGATGCAAATAATATTTGAAGATCCTTCCATGAGAAGTGTTATAACATACAAGGATTTTTTTTCCCCAGACTGAATCATGCAGTATTTAGTTATTATTTCCCTAATTCACCACATTATATAATACAGCATTGGAAACCACCAATGAGACAGTCAAGGGAAAATATGCCATTGTTTCATAATCCTTTAGCTGACATGGTGGACTGGGTTCTCTGATAATTAACTGTGTGATCTCATTTTAAAAAACAGTTGAATAGAAACAGTAACCTGAAAAAAACCACTCATAGGAAAAGTGAAAAAAGCAGCTGAAAAGGAAACACCATGAAGTAGGAACTTACATCTACAAGTCCAAGGCATCACTAAGACTTCAGCATCCCAACAGGCATGAGCTTCAGAATCTGCCATCCTCTTCAAATTCTAACAAGTAGGAAACTGAAGTACTTTTGTCCATTAGAACAGAGAGAGCTTTTAAAAATTAACATACAAGTGTGTAATGCAGAGAAGTGCCTACTAGCCTTGGGAAGCACAGAGGATAAATTACAGCAATATGATGACTTTGGTTTTTAGTAATATAGTTTGGCACATAGTTATCTGAGTTAGGCTTAGATTTTATTTCTTCCTCTAAACGGAGGGTGGGGTGAATGTGTTGCCATGTAGCATCATTCACTACCAGAAGCACTGGGAAACATTAACAACTAATACATGTACTTTGTCAGAGCCAATGTGATCAGACACAAAACACAATAAAAAGAATCCTATCAACAGTTCGTGATCTGAGCTTCCAAGGCACGAACTCCCTTTGTTTCCACACGGGGACTTTTTTTTGCATTATAAATATTCTAGAGTACAAAGAGTAAGGATTCAGTGCTGCTTGGAATACTCAGAGCCAAGGGTTTGCACAAGTCACTGTCATAACCCCCACAAGCAAATTTCAGACAAAATAGAGTGAGGAGCTGAACTGGAAGCCCAGGAAGGGAAACCCACAGGCGCAGCATCGGCACGCCAGCCTGGCGCGGATTCCCACCTGCTCCACTCAAGCAGGGAGTGTTGTACAGGGTAGTGCTGCCTTCGAGGACAAGCACCTGACCTAATCTGGGCAGCAAAGCTGCAGAAGAGGAGGGCACCTCACTCTCTCCAGCATGAGGAACCTCTGGCGGTGAGGGAGTGCAAAGACCGAGCACCACCATTCCAAACGGGAGAGAGCGGGAAACAGTGAATTGCTGAAAGCTGAAAAAGGAGTCTCATGCAACAGCTGTCCGTGCCTCAGACCAAGCTCCAGCACTGCCATCAGCTGGTTCTATACAGGGCAATGCTGATACTCATTTTTTATTGAGACATAGCACACTGAGAAGAAATTACAATCAATATAGGAAGAGGAGTGACTACTTGCCTGTCCCCAAACATGAAAGCAAAACCCAAAAGCTTTTACTACAAAAGGAACTACAAGGTCAATTTTTAAAATCAGGGTATTAGGGTTGGAGGTTTTTCAGAAATGTCCAGCTGTGTCCATGACTTCATGGGATAGGTTCCTAACCCCCACCAACACTTAAAAAGATGCAAACAGAACTACACCAGTGTGGGAAGGGATTTACTAAGTGGAGACCAGAGTTTAAAGTGGCGATACCACTCAGACCTGCTCTGTGGGCCAAACCTAGCACTTACAGCCCCCTTCTGCAGTGACTTGGTCACTAACTCGCTTCAAATCATATTTAGTCAGCTTAACACCAAAACACCGCGTGACTGTTCCACAAGTGCTGTGTCCCTCAGCATCCAAACACTGGTTAAGAGTCACATCTGACAACCCTGAGATGAAACTACTGGTTTCACACAATCACAACTGCATCTTTGGATTGCTTTAAAAACAAACAAACAACAAAAACCCACCCAAACCCACAAAAAGCCCAGGGAGGTGGGGTGGGGAAGATGTGTGTGGAAAAAAGCAAAACAAAAACCCCAACCCAACCAACCGAGCGAACTCACGCTCACACAACAAACACCCAAAACAGCTCCAGAAAGAAACCTGTCAGTTAGAAAAGAAAGACTGATGGTAATACTAAAAATTCTGTGATCAGGGAGTGCCATAAGGTAGGAATTGCACTTTTCATTCTGGAGTGCAAACAAACTTTAGATTGCATACATTGAATATTGGGGCTTTAGACCCATGGCCACATAACCGCCCAGCTGTGCACTTGCAGACTTACAAAATCCCAGGGGAAATAAAACAAGTGCAGTTTCTTTGGATCTTTCACAATCCACTGAGGATTCTTCATGCTGTGGCACAGAATTTAGGGTTGAAAGAACATGAGATCCATATTAGAAGAAATTTATTAGTATTAAATGATGAGGACCTTAATTGTCATATCTTTATCTAAAGAATGTTTTTAAATGGTGATAGAAAACCCAAGGTCCATAAATCTGGATTCAGAACAATAAATCTCCTCTTCAATTATCTACAGATAATTGAAAAAAAAAATCTCATCAGTTTAAACAAACTGTAAATCAGGCTTGAGTATATTTGTGGATATATAAACTCCTTTATATGTATTTCCATAGATATGCATCTTTTTTATCTGTATTTTTATACATTCAGAAGATGAAAGAGGTGGGAAATGCTACTTTCTGTTTTTTTTTTTCCATTAATTTTCTCTCTTGCTAATCAGTTCCCAGTGATGTGACTGTGGAAATATCACCTTATTTTTCACCAATGAGATTTTATTTCTGAATAGAGCAACACAGATCTGGAGTGGGTAAGGAAAACTACCTGAATCACCAGTTCTGAATGCAAAAGACCTGCCAGGTCCTAATAAAGACCCCCAGCCTTAACAGGAATGGAGGATTCTTTTGCCTTTCACATATTCTTTCATTAATTAAACACTCAACCTAATAGGTAACACAACTCAAGAGATGATTTTTTTTTCAAGTCTACTGCCTGTTTTACATTCAAAAAACATAGAAAAGAATATTTTTGCTTATGAGTTCGCAAAGCTCTTGGCATAACAGGAATACAAAAGCAAAATGCTCTTTCCCTGAGCAGTGGGATTTGCATAACGTGTTTGACATATTAAGCAATTCTGACAAAGCAATATTTTTAATCTCCCCACAAAACACAGGCTGGTGTTCCCAGTTGCCCTGTGAGCAGCCTTTCTCTGAGCAGTTCCAGTAGCATTATTGGAATTCTACATGCATAGGTGGCTATAATTCAGTTCAGCTACATAAGAGTCTGTTTTTCTAGGTGCTGGTATGAAATCCTCCCAGTTAAAATAAAAAAAAACCACACAAAAAAATCCAACAACCAAAGTCCTACCTTGAAAACCTGAAAGATTAGGTCCAGCTAGGCAATAAAAATCTAATTGAGCAAGAATTGAGAAATATAAAGGATATAATGAAAACCAGTTTGCATCTTGTTTTTAATGCAGAAATTCAGCCCCACTTTGATTAGGCATTCAAACAGCTCTGATGGCCTTCTGACATTTCTAAACTAAGTGGAACAATAGAAAAAATGGGAGCAGTATGATTGTATTTTAAAGCATAACCTCCTAAAATCCACCTCATGCAGTTATTTTTCGGTTTGTTGTTTTAGCTTGGATTCTTGTTTTGTTTTTTCCTGTAATATTTTATGAATAGAATTGATTTCTTTAGAAATATGCCACTAATGGCATTTTAATTATATTCATAATATAGAACAAGGATAATTAAAGATGGCAAAAAATTGATTCTCACTAAGCAATAGATAACTATAGCTTCACCAATATATAATTTTAATTTACCACTGTCCATTTTGTCAAGCACAGTGTAATTTTGTGAGATGTGATTCCCATTGCAGTTTCTGCTGTGTAAAATAAACCTGTTGTTATCACTGAGAAGGGGAACTACATGCAGGCTCACAAATTGGAAGATACTTAAATCATTGCCCCTAAATCTTTGCATTATGCCAAATTTATTTTTTAAATTTATTAGTGGCAGGCAGCGTAATTCTGCCTGTGTCACTGCATCCGACACAACCAAACCCACGGTCTGAGCACAGCATTTTCAAAAAAGCTTTCTTTTCAAATACTCGCTATGAACTCAATCTCATCTAGTTTAGAAAAAGGAAAGAGTTTTCAGCAGTCCACTTGAAACTGGAGGAGCGTGGAAATTAGCTATCAGCAGGAAAACCAAGTGGTTTCTGGATTTTCTCTGTGTACAATAAGATGAAGCAGCACATCTGTTATGTTAAAAACAAAGTAAGGCAAAGATCCAACTCAACAGCACACACAGCAGCCTTGCTGTAATGGGGGGGTGAGGCTGTTATTGATGAAGCAATTTATTTCTAAGGACACAAGTGAGCTCACATTTCATAGATAGCAGAATTTAATAACTGTATCTCCCCACAAGTAATTGAACATAATGCTGTCATTTTTATCAACAGGGGTGTAATGTTGTTATGTTCCAGTTCCAAGGAATATAACATTAACTTATTATAACCAAATAGTCTACATCAAGTTAATTAGACCTAATAGCTGAGTTAAGTGATAGCACTTAGTATTTATGGCATCATGCACCCGAATTCTGCAGGCTCTTAATTTGCCTGTAAATGCTTTGTTTGGGATACTCTGGGATTTTCTACATTACTACTGAGAGGTGAATCACAGTTTCCTTGGGCCTCAATGAGTTTAGTCCCTTTTAAGGAAGCTTTTTGCCCTCCCTCACATGGCCTACTGTGGTTAAAGGACAGAGTCCGTAAAATGACAGCATTTGCCATTTCTGAGCTCTTTAACCCCTCTCCAGCACACTGTTAATCCATCACTTTCCAAGGGATCATATGAGGCTCTCCAGCCAGGCATTCCCAGCAGTACAGCTAAAATACCCCTGCAGGAAATCAGGCTTTTCTGCATAGTACAAAGGACACAGGATGAAAGCAGCAACTTTTCCTTTAGCATTTGTCACCTCTAAGGACTTAAGCCAATGCTGTGGCTGGACACGGTTTAGGAAAGTTGTGCTCAGAACCCAGGCAGAATTCAGAAGAAATGTAATGAAAGAAATGCAGCTAACCAAGTCTGATACTGCCTGTTCTCACTACCTACACAGAATTATTATTTTAAAAAAGGGAAGAAAACTCAATACAATAAGAGGACACAGAACTGGAGAACAGTTGATGTTGGAAGAACCTCCTGCTCAAGCAGGGTCACCTGGAGCAGGTTTCATGTTGAATCTCACTTGCATTACAGGTGATAAAGCATCAATCCTGCAAACCTCTACACTTGTAAGCCTGCTGAAGACTTTAGGATCTTTGCAGCAGATTTCACCTAAGCTCATCCCACCCAAATGTTTCCTGAATGAGATAATTTTATAACTCAGGAAAATACTAGAAATAATTCTGAGAACAGCATGCTAAAAGCAAGCCCATACATTGCTTTACCAGGATGAGCAAGAACCAGTTAATTACACAGCTCCCCAATGTCATCCTTCTGGTATTTTAGCTTGCTTTGTAAGAATGCTAGCTTTTTTAACTGACTAGAGGTGAAGGGTCAGGCTTTGCTATGCTCCATATACTCATCAAAGAATAAAATGTTAAAGTATAAACACATTTCTGATCATCACTCTGCACTTGGGGGCTACAGAAGTTGTGCCTAAAGCATTACTAGCTGCTGTGAGGGGAGAATGAAACCCTCTTAAAATCAGAAGCTCTGGGGACCTGAAATTCAGCATTACAACCTTTGACTGACCTAAGGACAGTGTTGTGCAATGAGGCCTAAGAACTTGCACCCTGTGGATATCAAAACCTCAGAGAAGCAGTAGCCAAAGGCTCAGGGGTGGTAGAAAAACTCCTCTTAACATCTCATTCCAAAATGTGAAATGAAGTGGTTTCCTGCAAACTACGGAGAGGTAAACCAGATTTACTGGGGACAACAACATTTTTCATTTACTATGTAGCAACAGGATTATGGAAAATAAGTGTCTTCATTTACATTTGCTACAGTACACATTCCCACAGGCCTGAGTAAGGAAAAATCATTAGATAATGAGACCATTCAAAAAAATCCATTTCATTGCAGATATCCTCTATTTCCAGGGGTAGGCTCTTATCACATGTGGTTTCAGAAAGCCTCATCTGCATATCCATGAAATACCCAAGTCAGAGCTATACAAAACAGTTAAGCAGCATAAAGACAAAAATAAATATTTAAGTCTCCAGAAATAACCAGATTTAGAGCACACACTTAAATTTTCTTGTCATGTGGTCTCCAAAAACTGCATTGATAAGAACTTAACCAGAAAAAAACAGAACGAAGCCTGAAATACCAGATTGATTTAATCTGGAAAAGTGAGGATTTCTGTCTTTGAACTTTGATGCAGTCTCCCAGTTATACCTAACTGACATCTACTTTCACAGAATAAAGTTACCTCAGAGTGATGTGTCTATCGAAACTTCTGACACAAGGTGCTCATTTGGACAGTAAATGTTTCTAAAATCTGTAAAGTAACCGGAAACGGAGTAACCCTCTGTTTAAAGGTTTAGATTAAAACTGGAAAAACCTTACTTTACAAATGGCTAAGAAATTTGGTTTTGAAATAAGTGAGGATTTAATGTTTAAAAAATACATTATGTTTATATCAAAATACTTTTGGCATGGCTCTCTGGACTTCAACAATGATGTACATACATCAAAACAGAAATCCACATCTCTTAACAGCTTGCCACTCACCCACTTGGCACTACAGATGGTACCAGAATGTTTTCCTAAATATCTAAGCTTCTCTAAGACAAAAGAGCTGAAACAGCCTTTCTTCACCAGGAATCAACCTAAGCTTAGCTTTCAGTTGTGACCTTTTGTATTTTCAAAAACTGAGGAATAGGGAAAAGAAGTGTTTCATCTCTGTGCTTTTTTATCTCCATTTTCCTTTTGAAGTACAAAGACAATTTCCAGTCAGTGTAGTATGCTAATGGCTTGTTTTACATCTCCAGGCTGGGAAATGCTGCAGCTCCAGCTGCACAGCATTATATGGGTCTGCTGGTTCCCAAATTAACGGAAGGATTTTGATGTGGAATCCTGTAATGTTGTGTTTGCTGTTCCCCGAGAGAAAGCTGGGCTGTCTCTAGTGTGAGACTCACTCAGACTATCACAGAAACACAGGAACATTTCGGTCAGAAAAGAACTTTAAGATCACTGAGGCCAATCATTATCCCAGCGCTGCCCTGGCCCCCACCAAATCATCAGGGCCATGGCTGCTCCTCTTTCAAACTCCTCCAGGATGGTGATCCCTGGCAGCCCGCTCCAAAGCTGGACAAGGCCTTTGGTGCAGAAATCCGGGAGAAGGGACCAGCCCATGGGGTTGTGGTGACCCAGGTGCAGGAGCAGGCGCTTGGCCTGGTTGAACCTGATGGAGCTGACCTTGGCCCAAGTTCCAGCCCGTCCTGGTACAAACCAGCCCCTTGGGATAAAACAGCTGTTTGCCCCCTGCTCAAACACACCTGGAGAACATTTTATAATTCCAAAGTGCTTTAGAAGCATTAGCAGAATTCAGTGTGTGAGCCAACCAAATGTGAATGGGAAGGACGGGATTTTGGTGTGATATCTGCCAATATCTGAGAATAAGTAAATCCCTTCAACATTTCCATCTGAAGGAGCAAGAAAACTGACCAACTTTTGAAGTTTTTCAGCTGACACTCAAAAACAGGTAACAAAACACAGGATGACACTAAAACTTGTTTTGTATAAGGAAGCTGGGACTGGCAAAGGTATTTTGAATGTAAAAAGTTCAGTTCACTGCTTAAAATTCATAGGGAAAAAACATTACAATCATGCAGGGGCTCTTTGATGGACTGTGTGAAATGAATAGGTGTTAGCTATTGATTTATGATGGAAAACAAAGTTCTCCTTGCTAAATATCACAAGCTGGCTACTGCTTGTCCTGCTCTGATTTTTAACAGAATTGACGCAGGTTTAAAGAAATTTAAACTCAAATTTTTTTTTTAAAAAAAAGTATAACCATGTGCAATAGTTTGATTTATAAGGCTTGAAAATGCAACAGAAATTGTAAAATAAGAACTCCTAGCTTCTATTTGCAATAGTGAAATGAAATTCACTGCTCAGCATTCACCAGAAAAAAAAAAAATCTGTTAATAATTGTGACTATCAACCATTAGCCTTAAGTTGTAGAAAAAGAATGATTCTGTAATAAAAGCAAAAACATTGTGGTCTACTTGGCTTTCTGCCTAGTCCCAATGGTCCATCAATAGTAGAAGTGCTATGAAATAATGAATCTCTGATTTAGTGTCTCTTAGAGACTTTATATTCCATCTCTCTAGAAGAAATGAAAAACAAATAGTGTTATTACAGAAATGATATTACCAAGTACTACAGTAGAACAGCCCCTGCTCTATCAGACATTAAGGACAAACAGCAGCACAGGGAGTCAAACTTGATCCTAATTTTGGGCATAGTTTAATCACTTGGTCATCTATGATGAGAATTGCTTCAGCATGGCCACTCTTGCACGGCAGGAGAGGACAACCAAGACAAAAAGCACAAACAGGACAAGTTATACAATGAATAAAACCTGGATACCCAGTGGAGAAAATTACAAAATGATAACAAGGCAGTCTATCAGTCCAGGAAGCTCAGAGAGTCACACACAAATGTATGAAAACGTCTGCCTTCTGGAAGAACAGCCACTCATAGCCAAAGGCACAGTCCTCATAATATCCAACCACCTTCTCTTTAATACTAGAATCTTGGTGAAGGTATCTAAAAATCCATCAAATTACTTTCTCTCAACAAGCACCAAATTATTTCCTTCTAGGCTTTAAAAGATATGAACTATGTTGATACAGACAAACAGCTTCCAGGAAAATCAGCATTCAAAAGAACACTTGGGCAAATAAAAACCATTTGGGTTTTTAAAATAGCTAAATTAGTCCCAGATATTTTAAAGATATTAGGAAGCTTTCCAGATTAGAGGGAACAATAATATTTTGATACAAATATTTTGACACAAGTAGCCCCAAAATGTATACTTCCTCAAAATGTTTTAGAAGACAAATTGCTTATGTCTTTAACTGCATGAAGTGTGTGGGGAAATCATTAAATCATATACAGATAATTATCTGGAGCATGGATGAGAGGACATTTAAATGTCAGCAATTTCATTAATTTCCTACCAGAAGATTGAGAGCTGGCAGAGCAGAGGGTAACAAAGCATGAATGGCTGTCATTAGGGGCTAATAGAGTGTTGGGGTGGTTCTGGTTCTGTAAAATTCTGTAAAACTCCTTGGCTTTGAAGTACATGCAAAAACACAGCAACGTCTGTGTACAAGCTTTCAACATCCACAAATCATCTCAGTCAGGCCCATTGTAGAAAATGATTCATGAGATTGTGATTATTGACTCTGCTGCCTGAACTCCCTGGTTTATGGCTAGGACACCAAGATTTATCAAGACAACGCAAGTGCCTCATGTGCTTTTAGCAGGACTTTAATCCAAAACCTACTTTAGAAAATAAGAATGCTCAGTTAGTGCAAACCCTAAAAGGAAATCACAGGGTGCACTTCAAGGCATTAAAAGGATGAGCCAAAAATTCACACTGGTACTACAGTTAAGCAGAAATATGCTTCAGTAATGGAAAAGTTAGGGTCAACTTGGAAGACTATAAATTTCAAACTAATTCATTAACTTTAGAGATGAATAATTCAGAAGCAGAATTCCTATCAGTAGTCCAAACTTTCCATCTTTCCTGAACCCCACCTTCTCTATGTGAGGGAGTCAGTCTGCCTATAAAAAGTGGTGTCAGAAAAACAGTGACATGCACTTGTTCATATTTTTTCTTTCTTAAGATGGGTATTTCAGTCATTGTTTTCAGAGGACACTGGATTACAATTGCAGGTAATTCTATGGAGATCAGCCTTAAAGGAGACAGAAGTCACAGTCAGCCTTCCTACAAGAAAAAATTCTCTCCCTGATGCAATGGGGCAGCTTCAAGTGATCAAGGGACAGTTGATCACAAGAGGGAACAACTGTTCCCTCTTTCTAGAGCAGAAATAGCAAGACTTGCAGACATAATTCTATGGCACAAATTGCAGTACCATATTCTGTGACATCCAAAATTTAGTTTATGTTCTCTCAAAGTAGTACTTCTATACCAGCTGTACTGGTATAGAAGTATAGTACAGTACTTCTATACTATAAATGTGATTAGTACATTTTATACAGACTAGCAGTTCTACTCGCTTTAAAAGCATTCAAGTCTATTAAATCAAAGCAGAAAAAGTAAAATATGGAAAGAATGCATCTTGCTGGATTTCTTGGAGAAAAAGACGTGGCATACCTACCTAGACAAGATACAAGAAGTGTTTTTGGGGAAATAGTATTACAGATGCAGTAAACAAAATCAATTAGATTTTAATGAACATCCCAAACAATTATTCAAGCAGCATTAAGACAAATCTACCCACAACGACAATACCCTAAGTATTTTATCCACCCTATCTGTAAATATAAACAATAAGAATGACAAGCAAAAAAAGAAACAATAATAAAAAATCTAGAGCTAGTTTTACTGAAAATAAAAGCATAGTCCTTAACAATGGGGTTTAAGTAAAAATCGGAAAGGTGTTTGGTTTTTTGCTTGCTTTTTTCCTGAAAAGATAATAAAAAGAATCTAATTCAATATTATTTATTTGTCCCTGTTATTCAGTTCCTGGATAATTAGAGGAGGGTTTTCAACCCTTGTCAGGCAAAATATTGTGTGGAAAGCTCATGATGGCACCCCCAAAACATCATTAGGTTACTCAATGGGGAACATGATTTATGTATGTTATGGAAGCATTTACTCCAGGGATCTTTTTCAAGTCAGCAAGAATGAAATTTTGTTCTCTGATAAACAGAAATGTAATGACAAGCTTTTACTTTTGGGTGGCTGATGTTTGATTTCCCGGAGTTACAAAGATAACCAGCTTTTTTTTTTTTCTAAAACATTTCTATTGTGGAAATAACTAATGACTGTGCAAACTTTGGTCAGCACTGCACTGGCAAACACTGTTCAGTTGTACTCTTACATACAGGTTAGTGTTAGAGTAAGTCAAATTCAACCTACATTTTTAGAAAGTCACAATGAAAACTTATCTCCAATTCCTGCATATTCACAGGTTTTCTACCTGGACGGCAAAAAAAATGTTTTATTTTTCAGATCTGTTTAAAAATTAGGTTGAGTTACTTCTTTAGTCATAAAGAAGTGCAGGCAGAGAAGTATTTAATTTCTGAGAAAAGATGAAGGTAGAGATGTACCTTCACTCAACTCCTACTGCAGAACTGTGCCACCACCTACTGAGCTGAACAGCACCCTGTGAAGGAGATTAACGGGATTAAGCTGTTCCTAAGTACCAAAAGAAGACAGAAAATACAATGATCAAAGGTTTGGGGGTTTTTTGCCTCCCTCCCTCCCCCATTCCCCCCCTCCCCGCAAGTAACAGCATCATTTGCTCCACTGAAGCCTTAAATCTAAGGGAAGTATAAATCCAGGCATCTAACTTTTCCGACGACTTTACAAGTGAAATACTTCAACTGATAATCACAGAAAAAACCCAAACCACTTGCAGATAAAAAAAGCTTGGGACACATGAGTAAAAGGCAAGTCAGCTCTAAGGTGCAGTTTACAAATTCATACAATCCATGAAGGCAGCCCCTTCATTTTGACTCAGGGTAATCAAAGAGTTAAAAGTTTACTTGTTACCAGAAAAGAAATGCAAATTTTAGGCCCCAAAGGTGCAGAGAACATACACAGAGTCCTTACCAATTATGAGCTGAATACAGGTTAAAGATACTTGCTCCTTAACCCCTTACTATGGAGGTTCTGATATAAGGAAGAGAACATATGCAAAGCTTTAATGTGCTATTTTCTCTACTAGATCATGTAAACAGTGCCTGCTTCACCACATAGGCTATTAGGCTATGAACCCCACCCTTCTCATTTTTTATGACCCTGGAGGTTTTTCCCTTTCCTGTGTCAGGCTACCACACATTTGCCACTCTGAGTGACGTGAGGTGTTTCTGGCACGGAAAGTGTCACTGTCAGCACTTGAGGCTACATTGGTGTGACAAGCAGAGGAATGCTAACCACAGTAAACTATCCAAGATATGTAAAGCTCAGCAAAAAGGCTGAAGTGTTTAAAGCTATCTTATAGATTCCTCCTTATCCTCTTCATCTTCCAACCATAAGGTATCAAAATCTTTTGGCTTGCCTAAAATTCTCAGTGAAATATGACTTTACAGATAATGACAAGTGAACGCCTGCAGAAGGCATCTACAAAATTAGTTTTGAAAAAAAAAGAGATTTAAACAATAATGGGCATAAACATTTTCTTTACAAACCAGCACTTAATTTGTAGAACCAAATTCAGTTATATTTGCATTTGTTCATTTCACACCTTCATCAAACTGATATTAATAGAAGTAACCTTAGGGTATGAAGGAAATGAATTTGCTGAAAGTATCCAAAAGTATTTTCCTAACTTCAAGCTACTTGGGAAATAAGGTGCAGCTCTGTAGACTTCTATAGTGAAGTAATTATTATAATTTATATTCTGGGTTGTTCCAGGTACACATAGCCAAATGCTTCTTATCCCTTGGGTCCAATTACCTCATGATAATCATGCCAGTGAGTGCCATATTTAGTTTTATTCAAAATACAATGCTCAAAGTTAAAACTGACACTTTCTGAATCTAGAGAAACTTGCAAAATTCTTTCCTTGTGGGTTACTATGTGGGATGCAAAGTCCTTAATAAACACCCTATCAGCTGTGAATTTCTTTCCAGAGGTCAAAAACTCTGAGTAGTTTAACCTGCTCTTAAGAAAAACACCCAAACTTATTCCTCCAAAAGAAAAATCGTTCCAAAGCTGGAAACTACAAGAGGTCACAAGACAGGTGACAAGTAATTTAATAGCATCAAGTCATTTTGCAAAAGATGAGCAATCACTCTTGACCACCAGAGTATTTTCTTATTACATGAACATCTTCGTGTAGGGCCAATTTGGGAGGAAACTTCCGAAGGGGTCTCTTTAGAAAGCGGATTCAAGCGGCCCCTCTCCCAACTGGTTCGGGAAAAGGTTTCCTCAGAGAAAAGTGGAAAAAACCTGTTTGTCTAACAAGTAAAGTATCCACATGCATAAAGACATGAATAATATTAAACAATGGAACCTCTCGCTGTTCTGAAGAGATGGCAAATTCAGACAGTCCTTGCCCTGGGGTGTAGCTCAGCTCCCTCAGGCTCTCATCAGCCCCTCCTGCCCTGGAAAATGCTGTCCTGGCCCCAGTGGGCCCCAGGTGTGAGCTCCCGGTGTTTGTCTGGGTTTTCAGTCCAGAGCAGGGTCCATCAGTTCCCAGGAAAAGCCACAGTCTGGGGAACTTCTCTGCCTCAGCTAAAAACTCCCTAAAAGCAAAGGAGATCCCTCCCGCTGCCCGTGCTGCAGAGAGCACAGCCCGTGAGAAGGAACGGGGGCAGCAGAGCAGTTTCTGTGAACAAACCGCGCTGCTCTGTCCTCCCTCCGCTCTCGGAACCCCTCTGAGAGGTGCAGAACTGAACTGCCAGCACAAACGGAACAGACAACTGGGGGTGCAAGCACCATAAAGTCACCCTAGGACAACGAAAAAGGATAAGGTTGTTTAAAGCCTAGTGCAAGGTGAAACCACCGAGGGATGCATGAGACTTTTCAGATCAGTGAAACAGCAGAACCTTCCTCAGCAAAATAAATTTGGACTTCCCTGCTGGCACTCTGAATTTCAAGCTGAGTTGCCATGCTGGCAATGGCAAAGGTAAACTTGTGTGAACCACAGAAAACTGGCATTGTACAACTACTTTGATCCACAGTGAGGTGGTAACACACTAAAGAGAACCATTTCCACATGGCAAGTGAAATAAGCTTACTGACAAATGAAATAAATTTACAGAACCAATTATACAAAGTCCCAGATGCCTAAAGTAGTGGTGTGAAGAATGCTGATATGTAACCTGAATAAACAATATCATCACACACTCTGCTGAAATTCACAGCTCCTGAGAGGTGTCTGCCTGAAAGCTTCATGAACAATTACAAAACCCTGCTTACATATGCAACAATAGCAGGTTACACTACAGGGACTTTTTATTTTGAATTGCAGAGGCTTTTGTAGTATGCCACGTATTACTGAGTACATGGCAGATGCATTTCCTTGGAGGGTAGAAGTTTAGATGTCTGGATTACCAAAAGTAGAATACAGAGATTTGAACCCAGAAATCTCATCTGTAATGAATACTTTGAAACTCTTCAAAACAAACAAAAAAACCTCAACCCAACATCCTCAGTCTAGATGAAATGATGTCATAATACAATCCCATTTTAGCCACTGAAACTAAGAGGGATTTTTTCTTCAGCAGTTACTGAGTTTTCCATAACTTGATCTTTCATGTGATAATTTGCTTTGCGAACTTCAGATATTGTAACACACTGTAACAAGTATAAGATGTGGTACCCATATGTAAAATAAATTGAAATACTTGCCCTTATGTTTTTTTAAATTTTTTTTGTTTGTTTTACCTGGATTTATAGCACATGAGCAGCTAAGACTATAGAAGGGTACAGAAGAATAGCTTAGAAAAGCAGACCTGTGCACATTCAAAATTTTCATTAAAACATTAGCCCAGATCACAGTGCTATGAAGAAAATAATTTTTTAAAACATTTTTAAAAAATGTTTTCATTTACCTGATGAAGTACAGTCATGGTTACTCTGTGGTTAAGAGGACAAAAGGCTAACAGCCATTCGTTCACTTCCTCTGATGTGATCACAGTTTCAACATCTGAAATGATTTCTCTATGGCTACTTTGAAAAGTTACACTCACTGAAATAAATCAGTAATAAATTATAAGAAGTATTGAATCCTGTTAAAAACAAATAGCTTTTCCCCAAAGGGTAATGTAAAAGATCTCAGGTTTACTTTGAACATTTTTTTAAAAATCTAAAAATATTGGACAAGAGAGAATGTAATGGAAGGGGAAGCAACAAAGTGAATGTGCTATTCCTTTTTATTTTTTATCTGTCTCCAGAATTCATCAGAAGCAATTTTCAACAGTTCAATCTCCTGCTGTTCTGGCTTGCTGTAATAAAAGCATAAGAAAGATGGTATTTATATATTCCAAAGCTAAGCTGATCCTTTCTGTAGGCAAGCCGTGCCTCCCTTTCCCTCTACCAGCACTGGGTGAGCACTCGAAAGGAGATCCTGGACTGCCACAAAGACCCGGGGCTGAGGATTGTGACCTGTGCACCTCAGACTGGACCATGCCTCTGACAGTGCCAGGGCAGAACAGACAGGTCAGGCTTTCTGCAGCAAGAGGAGCTGCAAAATATCTCGTGGGTGAACCTCCTGCTTTTGGGAGCAGAAAAGCGTGACAAAGTCAATAGTGGGGCTATAGAGTCTGTACCTGTACCAACCTAACTCTTTCAAATGGTCAAGGATTACCTTTTTCCTTTCTTCCCTCATCCCACTCTTTGGATAAGACTTCTCCCAAAGTAGTAGCAAAGTTCCCATACACTTAAAAAAGGAAACTTGGCCCATGAGCAGAATAATTACTTGTGACAGCACTGTTACCTGACAATATGGGATCAAAAAGGAACACCTTTACGTCACTATGAAGAAGCTGCCAGAATCAAATATAAGAGACTCATTGTATAGGTAGAAAGCTACCAAGATGAAATTTCACTTTGAGGGGGGGAAGCTGCAGTAACAGGTATCTCAAACTATTTGAACAAATGAAATCTAAAATCAGGAACCTTCCCTTCACAATTGCTCTTTTAAAAAAATTGTTTTGTTCAGCTCACAACAGCTGAAAAATTCATTCTTTTAAATGGCTGTAGTGTTCAGCAGCACAAAGGTATTTTTAACAGAAAAAGTTCTACATGGTGGGGTGCCCAGCAGAAGAGCAAAGTTTCACTTGCTATAAATATGTTTGGTTCCACTGGCTGTTCCATTTTACATCAGCTGTATCTAAATCTAAATAGCTGAATTTAAATCTAAACAAGTTTGGCTCCGGCAAGACATGTCAAAAACCCAGACAACGTGTCTATAATTAGAAAAAAGATTCTCATTGAATTACATGATCACCATTTGTGTAAGAAATATCACTGCTCATTCATGTCAGTTTTCTATCCTTCAGATTACTCAGCATAAAGTATCAAACACAAGCTAGAGTTTTTGGGGCATCAGATGACATCTTTGTTCCCATAATTAACATCTTTTCATAATTTATTGCTATTCACCATACAGTAACCAATCACCATTTGCACTACTGCGAACACTTTCATTACATGACACCAACAGAAAGACCTATTTCCAGAATTTGAAAGAAACCTTTAAAAGGTGGCATTTTGGTATGAATAGAACTTGTAAAAAGTAAACAAAAGAAAATAAGATGCATTTAAGAAAGAGCAGAATATGCACAGTAAGAGGAACAGACAACAAACCTTGGCCAACTTGCACACTAATAGAGTAAGTCTCTCAGTTCTAAAAGACAATGTATTACAAGGCCCGCCTTGAAAAGAGTCAGAGAGGTGATTTCCTCAGAGCAGAGAGAGACAGTGATCACTTAATATGTGTTTTTGGTGACAAACGCTTCTAACTGTGTAAAAATGTGATACCTTTTCCCCATTATCTTAATTCAAGCTGCCTTCCCTACCATCAATGTGGTTTCATGCCAGATACTCTTCAGTCATTACTTCATGAACAAAGAGCAACAGGAAGAAAGTACTGAAGAGTGTAAGAAGGATTTCAGTAACAGTTTGTCCAAGGTGTCCTTCCAACAGTACAGTCAGTTATCTTGTTCTCTCACTCAGGTGTGCTTTAAGCTCACCACTGTGTTCAGGTGATACAGGAGGGTTTGTGGTGAAGAGCAGGACAGAAATTGTGATTCTAAGGGTTTTATGCAGCTAAAACCCTCCAAAACCACCTCCACAAAAACAAAAACACTTTTCAGCAAATCTCTTTGCAGACAGCAAAAAACCCCTTAGAGCTGAGGAGGAAAAAATGTAAATTTTGTTGGATATATTTCTTGTGTTTTCACCCGATCTATTGACTGCATTAACAGTAATCCACATCCATTAACAACTGCATACATAGGTATATAATAAATTTTCTTCTACAAAAGCCAAACAGACAAAGAAAACATTAATGTAGGGCAGAAAAGGACAGAAACTGTTTCTCAAACTATTAACAATTTCCATATACTATGACAATGGGGAAGGAGGAGAAACAATTTTTATTACATAAATTTGGAGAGTTACTGAACCCCAGGGATATAACTGTTTTTTAAAAAAATATTCTTTAAAAATGAAAATACTGTTCATAATTACAATAGTGTGTTTTGAAATTTGAGTTGCATAAATTAAAACTGGGTAAATGCAAAGGCTTTGACAAGGTAACAAGCTTTTATTCCATATCAATTAACTTGATGTAGTTCTAGCAATTTAGCCTGTAGCCTGCACTGAACTACAAAGTGAATTTGTCTAAACATGATTTAAATGTATTTTGCATACTTTTTATTCTGAATTTTAAAGGAGAAAAGAGTTGGTTTTAATTTGTGCCTTCTTACATCAGGAGATAATTTCAAAATGGAGCACAAAGAGATTTTTTGCAGACAATATGCTTTTTTGACCTTCAAATCCAATGCTTTTCTAGTGGTTAATTATTAATGATCACCTATAATTTAAATGGGGTTGAAATTAAATATAGCACCTGACATACATTCCAATAAGTGCATGTAATTGGTTTTAAGTAACATTTTAGCCCAAACAGGAATGTGAAGTAGTCTGTCATACTACATGAGAACACATGTTCATAAAAAACTACGGGACAGGCAACAAGATTTTCTAAGTTCAATATAATAGTTTAACTTCTTTCTGAAATTATGCTATGAACAGAAAAGCAGAGATTACTGTCAAACACGGGTAATTATTGAAAAAATATGCACCAAATTGAAGATTTCCTCTTGCTATTATCTTCTTTGGGATAAACAAACTCAGTTCCTTCACTTTTGCAAGCAAAGCAGAGAAAAAAATCCTGAGATTCAATTTAATTATTCCCATTTAATTGTATTCTCACCAATGAATGCAAAAACAACAAAGGAAAAAATATGGGCTCCTGTAAACTTTTCATAGAATTTTATTCAAGGAATATTTAAATAGTAATCCCTCTTTTTACCATACATAGGACAAAACCTACACCCCTGCAAATTGGAAGCCATTTCAAACGCTCTTATTTATTACGAAACATTTCTCTTGTCTGCCATTTCTTCTCTCACTCCTGACTAGACAAGTGATACGGTTTTACTCATTGCAAGGAGGAGGAAGCAGAAACACCCCAGCTGGGGGAAGGTTCTGGGCATTCCCTGGGCACGGTGGGCCTGTGTTCTAAACACGCTTCTGCAGATTGCAAAGGGCTGTTTGCTGATGGAGCGCTGCGGCGCCCCACGGCTCTGCACAGGAGCCAGGACACTCAGATGCTGTGGGGGTGCTCATGCTGCTGTCAAATAGCCGGAAACAAACTTCACATGGAAGTTTGGGGTCACTAAGAAAGACTACAGCAGAGCTGAAAGGTGCCTGTGACTGAACAAAGCATGCCAGGACTCCAAGCCTTCATGGATCTCATTACACACCCAAAGCCTGAACAGATTCTTTTCAAACTCTGAGTATTTCTGCACAGAAGGTCTGATCCATCTGTTTCAAGTCCCTACTCATACTGCACACTACTGACTACTGAGGAGCCCAAATACCCTCTTTACTTTTCCAGAGCTGACCAGACACAAGGTCAAAAGGCGCCTATCACCCTTAGTAACCACTCAGGCCGTTGCCTGCAACTATTTGCTCTTAAAGTCTCCTAGGAGCTGCGACTTGTAAATATGGTTTTCCTCATAAACTCCCGAGACCTGAACAGTTCGTGCAACAGCAGCTCTGCAGGAGCAGGTCCGGAGGTGCAAGGAAGAGTGACCCTGTCACAGCAGCAGCACAGACCAGTCCTGCTGTCACACCTAATCTGAGAAAGAGCAGAGCAACTCAAGACCTTTCCTTTTATGCTCTCCGTCCTAAACCCAAATTTAGGCAACCTTCCTCCTACAATTGTCACCATTTTTACATTCTTTGCCCCTTTCCTACAAGCTGCTTACAAGTTGAGTTTCAAGCCAGTGGCACACTGAGTTCTGGCACTGCTGCAGAAAACACCCAGAGCAGCAACAATTCAGCTCTCCTACTGAGGTAGACCATGGCCCAGGTGACAGCAGCCAGACATGAATGTTTGTGTCACAAGTCTATTAACAGAATCACACTTTATTTTAGGTAATGAACTACCATACGGACTTCTAGCATTGGTCTGGAAATACTGTTCCTTCTAAGCCAGAAACTAAATTTCTAAGTGTAACTATTAGAAAAAATCAGCTGGGCTGAGTCATTTTCCAGTACCTATTTTTTAGGTAACAAGTGTGATTTAACAGCAGGTGAACAAAGAGGGGCATTATTCTTAAAACATAAGTTATTGTTATGATGATGCAAATCTATCATCAAAAGCTGAGCTGGTTCTCACCTGTTAATGGTTGGTTTGAATGTGCCTCAAAAGAACTGGATTTCTCCTAGAAGATATCAGTGCAGGTGCTAATTACAATAAGATGGGCCAGTGAGAGGGGAAGAGCTCAAGAAGCTTAAAGAAAATGGGTTAATTCGTAGAGATAAAAGCAGTATCACCCACAATTCCCATAAGCAGCTTGTATGTGGACGGTATTGATTGTGTATTCATTTTTTCATGGGGGCCCATAAAAACCAAAAATCACATAATGCTTTCATTTGCATTTACATTCTTTAACAGGACTTTTTAAAATAGAAATCTTACTATGAACTGAACATTTCAACCTTATAACTGTAACAGTCCTTTCTCATCCCCCTAATGGGTTTGGCTTGCTGAGACACAGAGCTTTGCTCCAGCTGTGAAACTGCACCCTGGAATGCCAGTTTGGCCTGAAGGGAGGCTGAATCCAGGAGGAGATCATTAAAGACAATGCAGATTGTCCTCTACTCTTTTTTTTTTTGCCCTGTAGCTTCCCTGTGTGAATGCTCCCCCTCCCTCTCCATGTATAGGGGCTTTTTTAAATTAATAATTTCCAGTGTCTGAAACGACACATAACGAGAGCAATCATCCTTTTAAAGATGGCAACTTTGACAGGCAGGATCTGAAGGCACGGCCCTCAGTGCACCACAGAAAGAGGGGCAGGCACATCACTGCTGCCATCCTCTAAGCACAGACACACACTCATCAAAATCACAAGCAGCTGCCCTTTTAAGAGAGATTTGTGCATTACTAAGCAACATACTCTAATAAATAAAAATATATTGTGCTGCAGCAAGGATTATGAAATACCTAAGAAAGCCATAAAACATAATTAACAGGATATTGCAGATTTATAAAGTCGTAATGACATAAATTTGCTGTTCATAATTTAAATTAAACTGAATAGTTGTATGTGCTCTTCTACATGCACTGTGAAGAGAGGTGAGCTCTCTCAAAACCAAGATTTTTCTGAACATGGCTTTTACCTACAATTAACATGAAGGTGACTGAGAAAAAACCTTTTCTGTTTATGTTTTATGGAACCATCTTAACCGTACAGAGGTAAATGGCAGAAATTCATAAATCAGGTTGCTAAAGAACATTGTTTATGGCAAAATGCTTAGCAATAGAGTCCAGTAGTTTGACTTTTCTTTTCAAACTGTTGAAAGTTCTTTAAAGAGAAACTAAAAATCAGGACTTGTCCGTAGCAAGACAGCCCATGACAAGCCAGGCTGTGGGTTAGGAACACACTGACTAACTCCACTTGTGCAGACTGGAATGCACTTCTGGTGAAAACTCAAAATATCTCCTAGGGACCACTGGGGAGCAGGCAGTGAACACTAAATTCAAAGTTCACCTTCTGTACAGCCAATCGTACAGTTCATAACCAAGTCTTCACTTGATCTAGAGTTCCAAAGTTACTCTAATTACTCAAAAAGTTCCTCTCTGAATTTATGCATTAGAACTGAAAACAAAGGCTTTACCCTCCTGGTCTGCAGCATGTCCTAGCAAGAACATGTCATAACTTAAAAAAAATAAGGAAAACTATATGCAAAATTGAGATGCTTTTTTCATTGCAACCAAGTATAGCTGTCTAGCAAGGACGTCTTTTCCTGCCAATCACCAAATCACTGTGTTTCAAGTCCAGGGCTTTCCACAAATTTGGGTAATGAGATACCCACAGTCAATTTGTGCTGACTGTAAATGGACCTATGCCAATTCACACGGGAAGAAACTCCCTCGTCATCTCTTTATTACTATAATTTCTCAGGCATACGAAGATCATTTTAATGCTTTTGGTTAAGTAAATACTTTACCTGTTTTAAGGCAGGATTTGCACGTGTTAAACATGTTTAAGATGAACTATTCTGTTGAAATTACTCATTTGATTAGGTTCAGTGTGAAAGGTTTTTAATTTTGTTAGGATTTGAGAAGAACAGATTGCTCTCACAGAGAAAGCTTTCCATGCCTCTTCAACTACAGATAATTTAACTTATAAATGACACAAAGGGAAAGGAAGTGCTGAAACCTAGCTTTCATCTGCTTTGTATGGTGATGTTTGGTCAATATTTTTTCAGTATTTTTATTTCACAAATTGTAGAAGGATAACTATATCTTACCCAAGTAGTTTAAATTTCCAGAACTCCTTTCTTTCTTACCAAATATTCAGAGTCTTCTGCACTTTACATTTTGAGCTTCTCCAGAAGCTGAGCAAAACCAGAGAATGTTCTTGACCGGTCCTCCACTATAACTTATAATTTTTAGTAGCTGAAGTGGTTTTCCCTCACTGAAATTGATTGTCAGGTAATTTCCAATGATCAAAAAGGAAAAAGACAGGTGGGCCAAATTCTGAAGCAACAGAAGACAAAAATCAAGGATCTCCAAGATACAGCCCCAGTAGTCCGGAAAACAGACCTTGATTCAGTTTGAAATTATGTTATTTTTCAAAGACAGCACTAACAAAGCAAAACAGCAGAACAGTAATGTGGAACTATGGCAATGGAATAACTTCAAGTAAGAATCAGCTTGAATAGGAAAAGAACAATGGGCACTATACCCACCAGGTAAGAAAAATAGCTTGGGAATGAAACAAAGAAAACGCTAAACAAATAAACAAACAAAACCCAACCTCTTAAATCCCCTAATATCAGTTTCTGAGAAAAAGAGTAAATCACCTCAAATCTCTCATTCTGCAATTACCAGGAATGCCATATGATAGGCTAGAAATGAACTGCAGCTACTCTAAATTTACAGTGAATTATTAAAATTACCTCACTAAAATTGTGCCCGTTATGNTAACCATTAAAATGAGAAAAATATTTTAAAAACAAATCCAGAAAAGTTTTAGTCAAGTAGCCTAAACTGAGGGATTTGGTCATAAAACAAATTTGAGGGTTTATTATTACCAGTAGGAAAGTAAAGAGATCCTTATTTGGGATCTGTCAGTGTTCAAAATGTTATTTTTTGTTCACCTCATCTTCAAAAACATTTTGGATTTTGTTATACAACCCAGAGAAACTTCTGTGGGGAATTTATAGATTTGAGTCAGATGACATAAAATTATTTGTATGCAGTTTTGGAATTACAAGGTTGGTTTTGAAACATGTCTCTTATCACTACTTCTGCTGCGACCCAAATGAAAGAAAATACCAGTTCTGGGCTCCCAGAGGATGAAAACCAAAGCACAGAAACAGTGGGATTCCTAGTCCCTGTGGCTGAACAAATGCAGATAAATCTCAGGGAAAAGGTTCATAAGTTTTATGGAAATATGAAACAATATCTGCATGTATAATTAAGGCAAAGGATGTTACAATCTAAAATCTTGGGAAAATGCTGATGATCAGCCAACTGTGAAGCAAAATGTAACATATACACATACGGGTTGCAGAGCAATTTAGAAATTCAAGAAGTGATGTAATTCTCATTATCATTCATGTATCACAGGCAACTAATAATGGTACCATGAGGCATGACTTTTTTATTAGCATAATTTTCTTCTTGATGCTACCATTATGGTTGTCTTACATTGACAAATGACTGCTGCCCATTCCTACATCTGCTCCCATCTCCTCAGACAAATTATTTTATGTTTCTGTCCTACCTAAAACAGAAAACACCCCCCCACACACACCCCCCCAGAGTCCTTTTTATTTTGTTTAATTACTTTGTTCTCAATATTCATTTATGCCTTTTTTTTTAATGGTTACGGGTAGCTGAATTACACTGCTGTATGTTGAGGATCAGGAAAAATTTCATAAGTATAACCTTTGAGAAATATTAATTCTGCTTCTTCCTAATCATTATGGATATATATTCAACTCTGTGTTTTGGTTGGGATGTACTCTGTATTCTAAATTATAATTTTTCTATGGGGAAACAAACTTCAGATTAAACAACTACAATAAAATGTTATAGTATTGTATTGCTCAAAGTTCCATGCAATTGTTAAATTAATGCAATTTATCTGCTCTACAGCAGAGTTACAATATCCAGAAGCTGTGAAGATGGTGTTTAAAGCACAGAGCTATCATTATAGGTCAGATAGATTTTCTAGGAGTCTGGACCCTACAAAATTAATTTTAATACAGCAAATCCTGTCGCATCCTGAGCCAGGACTTTGAACAGTTTCCTCCGATCTTTGAAGTACTCCCTTGATTTTCAGCAATGCCACCTACTGAGGTACTCTCCATAGAAAATAAAAAAAATACAACAGTTCTTTTTATTAGAGGCTTTTCAGCAGCATGTTAAAAAACCCTTAAGTCAGTAACACTGTGTTCGTTCCGAGGAAAATCTATAATTTCTGGCAACAGATCATTAAAAATATGATCTAGCATAATGCTTGAGTATTCTCGGTATTTATGAAAAACATTTCTACTGAGTTCATTAGCTAGCTTTTAAAGGATTCATTAATTTGTTATTACATAAAGATTTTCAGCTGGTGAGTAAAAAACTCCACCTATTAACAGTAGTGGCAAAAAAATTACGTTGAAATTTTTTTTTCTACTTTTACTTGCAAGAAGAAAGCAAACTCTCAGGAAAAAAAACCAAAGAAAATGAAAATAGTTTACCCTTTGTCCTCCTAAATCACTAGGTTAATCAAACGCATCTTAAATTACATGACATTGGAATGCCCTACAGAAATGAGGCACTCTAAGATCTATACTATCTTTACCAAGGACAAGATAACCTTAGATTGGGCATGCTGTGCACAAAATTGATTGGTTTTGTTTAAATAAAATGTTTTTAGGTTAAATGAATAGAAAATCTATCACTAAATAGAAAGTAAACTACGGTTTTGCTCTTAAAAAAAAAGCCTAAGCATTGAAGTTAAGGAACACAAATTTGATGTAACATTCTTCAAATATTCAATAATGTCATACTAAATTAAATCATACTAAATTAAAATCATACTAAATTAAAAACCAAACCAGAAAAAAAAGGAGAAAATCTCTTAAATCTCAAAAAGGAGCTCTCCCTCCAAAAACAGTATTGGAAAGTCATCAACAGTTTTGCTATTCTGTGGTAGGAAATGAGGGATTAATGAATGCTGGTATCTCCTCTGGAGCTCACATTTATGCACCTCGCTGCTGCCAGACAGTATCAGGGCACAACCAAGAGGACAGATTTTCTGGAAGTGAGGGTACTGTACAGCAAAAGAGTTGAGTAAAGAATTTCAAACCATCTTGCACAGTGGACAGTCACTGGTTATTGGCTCAGATTCAGTAGGTGTATGTGTATATATATTATTTTCATGGCAAAGCTCATGTCAGGACAATGCATTCTGCTCTGCCATGAATTTTCCAGGCTGTCCAGATACTCAGCTGGGCAATGCAGAGCTGTTTTCAGTCATGTAGACACAAGCCAAAAGCTATCTGAAGCAGGCAGATGGTTTTGTCAGCTAACTCCTGCTGCTGTCAGGGTTCAGCCGCTGCAGCACGAGCGCTGCCTTGGGGCTCGCAGATGCCTGTGTGCTGCTCACAGACACGACAGGACACTCACATGCCCTGTGCAGCAGGAGCTAGGGCAGCCCGGCACCTCTGAAATGGCACTGGATGCTCCTGACAGGCCACTGGACCATGCCCAGAGCACAGAAAAGGTTTTGCAGGCTAAGTATTAAAGAGTCTCAAAGCAGCTGGTCTTGCTGCCAATGCAGACGCACTCCAGAGGGCAGGAGCAGGAGTGGGATTAGCTATGACACATTTAACACACACGAGATGGGCTAAATCAGCGGCACTCAAGGGCAGCAAGTGGAAGGCCCATGCAAAGTCGGACCTTGATATGCACTCACAAGCCCATTTCCTGCCATTTCAGCAGCAAAACAAGAGATGTGCCATTGTATCAGCCTGACCACGGAACTGCCCCTCGCAGAGCACAGCTCTCTACAAGGTACTCAGCAGAGAAACAGCAAAGAGAAGCAAACTTGGTGCATCCAGCTTCTATCAGCACACTTATCAGCATTTGCTACTCAAGACTGAGCAATTGCCATGTTGTAAAACAAGGAGGAATTTCTGGCAGAAATCTATACAGTACAGTACTGGAGAGCAATGCACTTAGCAGGAGCTAGTGGACTGTCACAGCCAGGAATTGCTTCAACACACAACCTTTCCATAAAATGAAACGCTATTGCATCACAGAAAGTACAACTGTTGAAGGCATTTAAAACTTGTCAGCACAATCAGTGTTTATTCAGCTTTTTCGTTTTGTCCCCTGCAGGTTTCTTCTGATGGTAGACAAGCAAACGTATTGCTATACCAGAGATGTGAAATAATGAGCTAACCACAAATATTAATTTAGTATTATAAAACAGCAGCACAATTACTGCCATTAGTTTATGTTCATTATAATAATATTATGCTACAAATCCTAAACAGCAACATATAGATATTGATACTTGACTAATGCCAATCCTTTTTTCATTATTTAGTTTGAATTTCTATACTTTTCATAAATTTCAAAACTTCAAATTACTTTCCAAGTTTCCTGGCATCAGGCACTAAGATGAGAGCACAACACTTTTCTGAAGGGATTAAAACATTGAAAAACTTTATTTTGATTATTTGTGTGTGTGTGTATGCATTCAGGAAGACTGGCAGAGCTGGTGACTAATAGCAAAATCAGTATCTGACCATAATTATCAATATTCCCCCATCAATGACAAAACCAAAATGAGGTTCTAGGAGATGAGCAATATGGAAGCAATAGTCACTCAGATAAAAATAGATTTCAGTTGAACTTTGAGGGTTTGCAAGGTTTTAAAATTGTAACATTTTTGTTTCAGTGTAATCTACCTTGCTCAGGTTTTAAGAACTGCGCAGATTGTGTCTAACTTAAACTGTCTCAGAGAAAAAAAAAATCGACTTTCAGCTTCAAAATCTCAGAGCTAATAGAATATAGATTCTGGCACATCTGTCATTTTAACAATGATAATACTGGCTGCTCTGAGATCAAATCTCATTTTCCTATAAACTCAGGCAGCTGTTATCTTAAAAGATACAAAAATTGAGATCTTAGCTGCCTTTCAGCCAAAGGACTCTTGTTACTCTAATGACTGCTCATCATTCCATCCTCTTCAATTTTTAAAACTAAATTATACATTTAACAAATTAAAAAAATCAAACAAAAAAAACACCCCGTGTGAAGAGGCTGGGGGACCCAGCACTTTCTTCCCCTGTCAGTAGCTTCGTAAAGAGCTTAACAGACATTTCATATGCTCCTGCAGGGAAATGGAAGGATCAAAGCATGCAGGATTTTCAAGATTATGGAAACAAAGACCCACAGCATCCCACTCTGTAGAAAGTGAAAGGGTTTAAAAACATGACTACTTGAAAGTGCTTTCTCATGTAGACACCATGTGAAGGAAAGCTCAGAAGGAGAAAAAAGGAATAACTGAAAACATCAGCAAGTAAAAAAACCCTCACGGTTAAAATTTCCTTCCAAAATTAGGTAAGTTCATGGGATCTAAGCATGAACAGGCAAAAGACAAAATGCACTGCTGTTCTTTACAGAACTATAGATCTGTAGAGGACTGAGATCTGTAGGATCTCAAAGGTTCAGCATTTGTACAAAAGGGGAGTATTGTTCACTTTTATTTCCTATTGTCACCTTTGCCAAAACTAGGAATTAAAAATAATGTATGATGTTATTCAATTTTCTGTTTAAAGCCCTGCAGACATAGAAATCACAACCAAATCACATTCTTATTCCAGAATTACCACCCCAGTGTCTTCCCAGTAGCAACTAGCACCAATATTTTGAATCACAAGCACCTGCATCTTATAGAAACTCTACAGCCAGTCAAGACAAACTCAAAAAAAGTCTGTTTCTGAATGAAAAACAAAACACTAGCACCCACAAAAGAAGAGCTTCAGGGAGACTCTGCAACAAAACAGAGACTCTGTACAACTGCCCAGTGGTCCTGCTTCCTCCCCTGATGCAGGTGAATCCCCTCCCATGGAAGCATTTCCTGGCCAGGCACACCAGGATCTGGCTGGCTGGAACTCCTTGTCTGTGAAACAGGGAGAGCTGGAACAAATAGGACAGCTGAACACTAAAAATTGCCTTCTGTTTTTTCTTACTGGATTTCTCAAATAAATGTAATCTCTGGGAGCTGCGTCCCTGGATCAGTGCTTTATTACAGTGATTCTACCTTTTACACACCAGCTTATGTCAACCTGCAATCAAAGTGCCAGGTGAAGAACTTGACCAACACTGTTGCTGCAATAAATAAGAATTTAGTTAAGTGCTTACATCTGAAGAAGTCTGTCCCTAATGATGCTCAATATCTACAGTTCAGTTTCTGGTTTCCCAGCATCTCTTATAAACCTGAAAACAGTTTGACTCCTGTTCATGTCATGTAAAAAGCTCCAGTCATTTTTCCTCATTGCAGTTTAAGTTTCTCTTGATCCACTTATAAAGAAGATAGAAAAGTGGAAAATGCATCTTGTCAGACTTTCTCTATTGCATTCTTGTAAACAGGCCAAAATCCCACTTATTTCTTACAAAGGCTAAACACTTAGCTTGTTGGCAAAGATCAAAACCTAAACTGAAAGAAAAGCCTTAATGCATCACTGGGAACAGCAGGCAGCATTACAGCACATCAGAGAGAACGGACTTCATTCTACAAAATGAGAGGGGGCAAGAGAGACTTGGCAAAAGTCTTCTCAAAATAAACAAGGTTTTCAACTGGGAGAATTCCCTCCAGAATTTCACAGTCTTCACAGGCTCAGACACACCAGAAGAATGAAAGGCAAGAAGAAAGTTTGCTCAGCAATCTGACATTGTTACAGATTGAGAACTTACAGGTTTAGAGAATCAGGACCATGCCAACAGGCAATGAGGACTTGCAGCTGTAGTTTCCATTTTATGCTCTGCTTTTTTAAAAGGCATGTTAAATGGAATTTTCCTTTTATGCTTGTTTCTTCACTGCATTCACAACAAGACCTGTCAAGGGAAGTGATATCTCAAGGGCTGGGCAAATATTATCATGTTCTATGGGCAGATGAGCTTCCACTGCACATCTTAAGGACAAATTCACAGTTGTTTCAGGTGGTGAAGATTTTCTAAATTCTTCATACAGAAGTGGAGAATTGGCCTCCATTTTCATATACAAGAAATCTTTACAGACCCTGCAGTTAAAATAAAAAATTCTGTCTCATAAACTGCACCAATTTGTTCTAGAAACATTCCAAACATCAGAAAGAAAATCTTCACTGTTTACAAGTTACTTACTGGGTAAATCCACAAACATGTTTAAGACAACTTTCAAAGCCTCCATTAAAACAATCCTCAAATACAGCAACCTTCCAATAAAAATCAAATATTATAGGCTATTATTTAAAGAACAAAAGAGCATTTTACAAGTGCAATGCCAAATGGAATTGAGCATTTTAAGTTAAATGGCGGTATCTGAAATTATTCTCACCACTAAGACGTACAAAACATTCATAGAGATCAAAGTTACATGAAAAGAATAAAAAAACCCTAAAAATTATTTCATATGCATGAAAGATGAGTTATAAGGGGAATGACTACACTTATAAAAATGACCTCAGAAGCCCAAGCAGCTTCAGAATTCCAGCACTTTTGTAACACCTCTTATTCTGCCTCCCTTCTCTCCCTGGCAGATAAATAAGAATGTTAATACTAGCTTTTAGCTCAAAATACTAACTTCAGATGAAACCCATATTGCTCCCACTTTCTGAAAACTATGAGAAATAGAGAGTATTCAAAGACAGGCATATTAGATATACTTTCACTGTATCCTGAATGTTCACTATCTCATACAATATTGTTTATGGAGATAATGAATTGGAAAAGCCTCAGCAATTTCTGTGGTCACGTGCTATGACTATTCATGTTTCTATGGCATTTTATGACATGAATTAGTTAATTTCATTCCTTAAATGAGTCTAAGGGTAAAAAGTGAAAGGAAACCTTAATACAGGTAGGTTCTTTTAACCTGTTCATACTGCTAAAGACAAATACTAGGAGAGCCAGTTATGCGTGCAGATTATTCCATTTTACCAGTTTTATTCTATTTTTCTGCTTTTAAATTGATAACATGAATTTCATCAGTTTAAGCTTTTCAAGTCCTGACTACTACGGAATTGGACATGACTGAATGAGCACAAAAATTTTACTCCGGTTTCAAAAGGACACTCTTTATAAATTAGCAGCATAAGTCCTGCTGGGAATTGGTTCAGCCTAAAGAGAAGTTTTGCTGGTAGGATGAGGTTGAATGGATGGCTTTTGTTGCATTTAATGGAATTACAGATTATAACTTTAATTGCAATTGCAAGCTTAATGTGTTTGAACAATTTCTAAAACAATTCCAATCCTGAGGTTTGCACTAACATTTCCAACTCTTCAACAAATGCAGACAGTGTGAAAGGTCAAAGCTGTAAGTTGTTTATATAAAATGATATTGAAAATAACCTTAGGAAAAAAACACCACTGAGATCTAGAACAGAAATTAATCATCTACTTCTACACAGCTGATGAAACAACTCTTGCTGCATTTGAGGCAGTAAAGCATTAAACTTTAACTATATCGGGACAGGGAACGTTATCCAACAGAGCCCTCAGCAGTCAATTGATGTAAATGCTTCAGGTCATAAATTATGGTAAAAACAGCCTATGGTCTTTATAACTGAGCATGCACGAGCACATACTGCATGCAAAGAAAGGTAATTATTAGTTCAGTGTTGCTACTGATTTTAATGAGAACAAAGTTGCACTTAAGCACAAAAATATAGTCATAGTTACTTTCAAAAGAAAGTATATCACAGTTTCTTAGTGTTTTATTGCCCACATCTTTTTTATTTTGGTGGTGGTGATAATGCACAGTTATGTACAGTTTATATACCCAGTGAATCCACACAGATGAACCAAGAGAAGGTTCTCCAGTTGAAAAAAAACACTTGATCAAACAGGAACTTCAAATGCCCATCACTGCCATAAACAAAGTATTTCTAGTTCCACAGCTGGAGAGGGGGTACAGACAACTGAATTCAGTGAGATCTCATAATCACATAACATGGTTCAAGCTGGAATCTCTTGAACACCACCAGAGAGTCATGGTACACATAATAACTAACACAATACAGAAATGCCTGCCAAGACAAGAGACTCTGACATTGGGCAAGGTGAGAAAGCTGAGAAAAAGTACTGTTTCAGGGGGGTTTAGCTACAGAAACCCAGTAGTTACAAAATAAAACAAGAGGAAAATGCACTAGGTTTCAGATAACTATTTTTCTATGTAACTGCTATGTGTGTGCATTTGTTACTTTTATCCTTTATTCTACTGCAGGTGACGTTACTAAGCCTGGTACAAGTACTCATAAGAATAGCATTTAAATCATTGTCCCCTCTCAATTTTCTGTGCTTGACTCTCATTGTAAGCCCTTAAAGCTTAAAAGCCCATAATCTCTAAACAACTGCCTTTTCAACCAGATATTTTAACACCCTACTGTTTATCCCTCCATATCTAGCGTGGCTTTCTTTCAAAATTATACTTTCCTGGTATCTTCAATTTTACATCTTTGCTCTTGGTCTTACGTTGCTAAAAGCTAAAATTCGGGTGCACTTCTACTCTCACCCTCAGCATGGTGACACACTAGAAACTGCAGCTGTGGCAGCCAGAGCTGCTGTGCAGTTCTGTAAGCCTCAGCTGCAGAGAATCCTGCTCTGATTGCTGTGACTCCTGCTCGTGTTTGACTAATAGTAAAACTGGGAATAATCCAAAGCGCGTATGCGAGTTCCATTTGTTTTACACGGCTGCAACGCCGCCGACTCCGGCATCACGGTTACTCCTGATTTACACTGCTATAAATCAAACTGCAATCACAGCCTGCAAGTACCTCAGCGAGCCAAAACCTGGCATTTACACATAATTAATGTTCCAAATAGTTAATGAACTACTTATTTTTCAGAATTCTTTACATTGTAGTTTTCACCTCCGCTGATTTAGCTGTGTGATTACTTTTCAGTGGTGACAACAGAGAACATGCTTTCTCCTTGCTGTCAAGGCAGCATTAGTTTTGTCACTGAGACTGAGAGCAACCACCTGCACCCCCCCCAAAAAAGAGGGGGTAAGAAACAGGACAAATCGTGTAAATAATTCTGTTCAAGAAATACATTTTTTTTGTCCTCCCAAAAATGGCATCATGGGAGTAAAAAAAATCATATATCAAGTACCACATATCAAGTGAAACGAATAGTAAAAATAACTAAAGGAACTGTTTCGTAATCATAATGACTTAGAGAAGTTTGGGTATGGAGAGAGCAGGAGATGAAGTCAGGGTATTCTTACTTGTATCCTGAAGTCAGGATACAAGTAATTGCCATAGCCATTTATGTGCCAGCCACTGAAATGACTCTGCTGAGCCTCAAAACTCCCCAAAATGGTACAGAACTGAACACCACACACTCAAAGCATTTTGGGGGAGAGTATTTGAAAATGCATTTTTCAAGAAATTCAAGTTAGTCTGTGCTCGATATTATCAGTGGGACTGAGGCAAACCACAGAGAAGCTTTAACTGAAAGCACATTTTCAATTATTTACTTCAGGCACTGACAATAAACCGGTCAGAGCAACATGAAACTCATTATGAGCTAATTTATATTGCTGTGCTCTGTGCTGCTGCAGTTGGCCTGATACAGTCACCCTCAGCTGAGAATTTGTACATTACACTGTATGTCCTAACAGGCAGTTTATGTTTCAGGATTACCAGTCTAATCCTATCAAATTCAATGCTGCCAATATGTAATCCTGATTAATGTTAGTGTTTTCTAAGAGTGGCATGAGATCAAAAGTAATCAGCACAAGTCAAATGAAAAACCCCCTCCCTGGATTTTAAATGATACACACTAAATATAAATCTCTGTATTATGAAAATTTCTGCTTCCAAAAATGGAACACAGTTTGGTGGGGGAAAAAAAAAGGGCCATAAAAAATGAAGCAAATTATTTTTTCTACTACAGCAAGAAACCAATAGTTTCCAGCTCAAGGACAAATCATTCAACCAGTAGAATGAGATGCAGTCATTACTGCTTTACTACTTTTACAGATAATGCATAAATGTAAGAACTAGACATTATAGAAGCCCTTATCTAGATTTTCTGCTAAAAGCAATAATGGGATTTTGGCACTTTAAAAGGGAATCTAAACTCTTAAATACAAAATTGCAAGTTCCTGCTTAAGCCATAGAGGTGCCTAAATTAGTTAGTGGAGAAATGTGCCTTAAATACCTGCTGGCACCTGAAATTATTCTCAGTCTTTTTTGGAAACCTTCAAATGTGACATGGGCAAATAACTTGGTGCTTAAGATCAGTCAAGGTTCAATCAACCTATCATAGTAAACTGCTTTAGAATTACTTAATTGGTCAAACATTTTCTTGTGCCCAAATCTTTCTCAAAATTACATGGTGTGGGGATAGGAAGGAAAGAAAAAAAAAAGCAAGGCAAAAGCTGTTTGTTTCACACATCTACTATATAAAATAAATAACACTCAGAGTACATATACACATGCATATACTCCAATATAGAAGTGCAGAAAAACGAACATTTCCAAGGATAAGACTGAGGGTATCCTAAACATTCTCCATTTTCTGCCAGCTTCAACAGCAGGAGTGACAGTAGGTGAGTATCAACACTGACGACTCTTTTGCATCAGTAGGTTGAGCTCCCACCTTTGGAAGAGGACATTGTGATTTGGTTCCTCTGGTAACAATTTTTCCAATGTATTTCACGTCAGACAATCGCTAAATAAAACATCCAATACGGTGGGGTAGGGACAGAGCCCTGCTGCTTCTCAAGGGATGGAATTAAACATAAGGCTCTAGATTTAAACCTGTGGCTGCACATTTCCTTCCTTTCCATCTCAAAGAAGGGTGTTTTTTCCCTTTTCCAAAATTCACAGCCATAAGAGTTGAAAACTGCAGTTCAATTGATCTCAAATACTTCATAGAGAAGTTTCAAACGCATTGCTTAAGAGAGTAACTTTTCCACAGTCCCTTCAAAGAACAAACTTGCTTTTAGGTGTCAGCTTCAGGTGACACTGCATGTCTCTGAAAATTTGGCTGGAAACAGATGCCATCCTGCTGGGTTTAGAGTGCATTTCAGAATGAAAGTAAAAAATTATGAAGAATTCCTCAGTGGTTTTCTGATCAGTACAAAGACTGGGTTTTATTTCAGTTTCACTCTGAAGGGAAAAACTTTCAAAGCGTAGCTTAAAAGCAAATACCTCACACCAAAACTCTACATGATGCTAGACAATGGTTTTAGGGAAGAATTCTGCTTTTGGGGATGAAATAAAAGATTTTAAAATTATACCTATTATTTGGAAAACTCATACTTTCAGCTCCTTTCAATACAAAGATTTTTACATTGCAATATTTCATCTTCCAAACACTTAATCAAATACCTGATTACTCAACACATTAGAAATTAAAAGCTTGATCTTCAAAGCCCCACTGATTTTAATAAGAACATTTATGTAAAAGTATGAATAATTTCAAGTTTTGAAGTAGGAAAACTACAGAACAATTAAATTGAGAGTGCTGAACAATAATAGCAATAATCAATAATAGTTCACAGATGAATTTCTTCAAAATCAGAAAACTACTTCTGTTTGTAGAGGACATCTGTCACAGACTAATACTGAGATGTACTTCTGAACACACACACAAAATTATGCACAAAGCATTGTACACATCCAGTGACTATTTGTGGAGACTATACGGAATCACATCACTGAAATGGGGAGAAGTATGTGCACAAAACCTTTAAAATTATTGTACCTGTACTTTTTTCCTCCATCAAGGTGTTAAAGGCATTGGACAATGATCATGTAAATAGTTTATGGTGCACTTTAGTGTTGGTGTATGTAGGGGGAGAGTATATCTATAACCAATTTTATTTCAAGGCAAGACTTACTTTTAAGAGACACCATCCACACGACATGAAAACAAGAATCTTAAGAAGTTTCATACTCTATGTAATTTAATTTTTTAAGTCCTGAAAATGCAAAGCAGCTGCCAATTAAAAGGTTAAACTGAAATTTATTGCAGAGGAATGAGAAAAATCCAAATGGAAACTACAAAATCTAGTTGAAGGACAAATCAAGCAGGACCACATGATTGCATTTGAGTTTCTACAAATGATCAGCACATCACCTGTCTTAAATAAGTCTTCTTGCTGAAGAACACTTTATTTATTGTTATGGCTTATTAAGCCCTATCACTGCTATTTCCAAGCTGCAGACCCCTCTCCCCTGAGAACTGCAATGAGAGCAGCCTGGAGAGTCTGGTCACGAAGCAAATAAAGCTCCATATGTTCAAAGGGCTACATGAATGAACCCTGGCTAATAATTCCACACAGCATCATCCTCAATGTGGAACTTCATCATTACAGGGTCACTGCGGAGCAGAGAGATGGGAGTGAGGTAAAATGACACTGCCCACAGTGAGAAAAATGGTGCCAAGGATAAGGCATGGATAACTTGGAGCTGTTCCTCTCAAGTGTGATGACCAGTCTTTTGGTTGGTCAGGAAAATATATGCATTACTTTTCTCCACAGAATTTGTTGTGCATTCTAGAAAAATGAATATGAGCTCACCATTATGAAGAAACTTTCAGATTTGCATAGCTACTAATAGTTTTAAGTGGGTTTTTCCTACCCAGAAAACAAAAGCTTGTAGCTTTAACTTCTTTTGATTTTCAATTTTATTAAAAGAGATAAATACAGGATCTCCTCAGCACAGAAGTGATTGAAATTTTTCTTCATTTATTTTCAAGAGCTAAGCAAGTATTACAGCACCAGCTTTTCATATCAGCCTAAATCCCCCCTGTCTCATGGGAACAGCCCACAGATACTGATAAGGGCCAGCAAAGATAGGTGGTGATCAACATAGAATATATGCTTCTTAATCACGAAAAAATGCATCACAGTTTAAAATCTCAAGGTCTTAATCAGCATGAAAAGAGCTTCTGAGGGAAAAGATAGGAAAAGATCCCTGCAGTGAAAAAATAAGATAAGGTTTATTGGCATAAGCAAAGAGAAAAATAATATTGTTATTTGTGAGGGTAAGAGTTAATAAGAATTCACTGGGGAGGACTGCATCTCAGTGGGCTTACATCAATTTGTTATAAAAAAATTATGAACTAAACTACAAAGACAGACTAAGGAACACGTATTAAGGAGATAGGTATTCCACTACAACAGCATTAGCAACAGCTACCACAAGAAACCGAAAACAAACAAACAAACCAACCAAACAAAAACAAAGCAAACACGACCGCCCAATGAAAGAAAAAGCCTGGGAGTTGGCCCTGAAGAAGAGCTGATTCTACCCTGAACTCTACATTGTCTCCACAGCTGAGGTAGCACGTGAGCAGCAGCCCCACATGAGGCTGCTTCTGTTGGGTTTACAGTCAGTTTTGGAACATTTTGCTTTTGCTCCATCCTGCAAGGATGGACAGTTCATGGTGGAGACCTTTCAAAATGCAGGGTTCTAACACAAACTCTCAGTCCCCCTGGGGAGTGACAGTAACCCAGGGTGTGATAAACTAAAAAGATCCCGTCATATCCTACCAATCAGTGGGGCCTCTTCATTAGGGGCTGTAATAAAACAGGGACCCGCATCAGGCCAACAAGGCTGCTCTCTGCTCAGGTTTCCCCACAGCTCCACTTGCCTCTGCCAAAGTTCTTGGGAATTTATACATCGGGCAGTAGGAACACTACAGACACTTCAGTGAAAGAAGCTGAGGTTCAGATACATCAAAGCTTCTATTCACATATGCAAAAAAAATCAAGCTATGCTTATGTAGTTCTTCATGATGACTTCTAATGCTGTTTTAATGAGTTAAAAACGTATTCCAACAGCCTTATTCAATCCTGGCTTTCTGTCTGTGGAAAAAACACAGAGAAATTGCAATAGGATATACCTATAACTGTAACACCTTCAAACCTTAGCCCAAAGCATCCCAAATCTTAAATGAATTCCTGGATTATCATTCAAGAAGCATTGCTTTCTTCCAGGGAGTATTCCCAGGTTTTTGTAGGATACATTGTGTGCTTTACAGGATAACACTCTATTATTTAGCTTATGAATAATCCTTAAACCATCTACTTTAATTATAACATTTCTTACCTTTTCAGTTTAATCTTATCACTAGGACCACTCACTTTCCCTGTCCTTTTTTTTTTTTTAAACAGCAGAATGTAATATTTTTGTCACAATAAGATATTATATAACTACAGATGACAGCTTAAAACATTCTCTAGTTGCCCAGCATGGTCATGTAAAGTATTAGATATGATCTTTGATGTAGAAAAAACTGTAGGACTAAATTTAAATATATGAATTAATATTTTTGTGCACTGTTGAGAATAGGCTTTTGTGACATATCTAGTATTTTTACAAATTTGAATTTGTAAGCTGATGAAAATACCGAGGATTTGTTTTTCCAGCTCTGCCAATTCATTTGAATTTCCCTGTATTATGAAGATAAGATTTTGGGAATTGTGAAACTCTCAAAAATCTCTTTGGTTCATTCCTCAAGTTCCATTTTCAGGTTAAAAAAGGTGATTGAAGGTAGGCAGGAAGCCTGATTGTGCTTTAAAAAAATAATCCTTTAAACAGAAAAAAACCAAAAGAGGCACCTTCATCTTTTAATGCAGCAGATTGTAAATGAATATTTAAATCTCCCATTGTCACTTTTAATATTAGACTGTGTCCTATATGGGACAAAAATACATGAAGATGTACTGGGATTTCAGTCTTTAAAACTGTGCTCTCAATACTTCATAGAAATCTATCTCAAGAAATTAATTGAAAAAGCTGAGTTAGCTTTAAAGATTTCCAGTACCAATGGTACAATGAGAAATGCCAAACAGCAACTACAAAATATCTTTACTGAATCAACACCACTATTTTTTTCTGTTTCTTGAAGAAAAAACTTTCCAATCCCATGGTTTAAAAATAAGCAATAACTGCTACATCAGGTAAGAAAGAGCAGCCCTCCTTATTTCAAATTCAATTTTTTATTGCTGATCAGAATATCAGTCAATGCTAATATTTTCCTTCACACTAGAAAGTGATTATTGGTCAGCATAACCCCAACCCTGCCTCACACAGTTCTGTGCATTAGAATGGGGACTGAACACCCTTCATCTGAAGGGAGGAATGACCTCAATCGCCCCTTTCCCTTTCATTCCTAAAGAAGGCACAGAGTAAAGCCACCAGAACATGACCAGTGCATCTTAAGCATATATATCACAAACCAGAGCAAGAAAATCATAGTTCCTAACTACCAAAACTAGCAGGCCCAAATGCTCAGAGCAGTTTTAGGCCCTTTCCAAGCTGCATTGATACTCCTCCATTTTCCCACCCATGTCCAGGTTAAAGAGAACAAGACCCCCCAGCAGTTCATTTTTGCACCTCAGTGTGTCTTTCAGCAGCCTCCCTCCCACTGTGGTTCTGCACAAGTCTCATACAGCAGCCAGTGTGCACAAAAAATATCCACTTGTCCATGGGAATGCACAGAAATGGATAATTCTATAAACCCCATTTTTCCAAGCAGAGTATTATTTCACAGACTATTAAACCTCTTAACAAAGTGATGTTGGAACATCACTGAGTGCATATTACAACAGAGCTTCTGATTATTGTTGTGGCTTTATATTAACAAGTAACATGCAATGCTGCTAAAAAGATATTTTAAGTATTTTTTAATTTAAATACTACTAGGCTGAGGGCATGTAGAAGACATTTTCATGGCTGAATAAATCCCTAAAAAAGGTTTTCTAATGAAAACATTAACACAAAATTTAGCTATCACACTACTATGAAAACTGTTATCATACTTTCATTGTGAGAGATGCTACTGTGTTTTAGGCTTTTCTTATTGAAAGGAGTCCAAAACCCCCACAGAGCTATCTAGGTTGTTCTTCCCCACCCCTATGTCTGTGAAATTGGTTAGTCTCATCCAGATGTGTTGCCCTTCATTTGTCACAACTAAATTTCTTATAAGTTTCTCATATAGATTTGGGATCTTGTTCATTTTTATTGTTGCTGGTTTGTTTTCAGATCCTTCAAGTATCCATCAGAGGATAAAATATCTTCTAATACAAGAAGGCTTATGAGGCTGGTTAGGACAATACATGTTTTTTAGCCAGGTACTGTCAAAAAATCAATATTTATTGGTCATAATGAACAATAAAAACCGCCCTGAGAAAGCATCACATCTGAAAAAAACCTGCGGAACTGATTTAAAAGGAAAAGAATAATATACATAAAATACACCCTGCCTCCCTAATTAGCATTCATTTCTGTATTTTCATCAGTGACAAAGGAACATGGGAAATGGAAGAAAAGTTACAAAACCAGCAATATTTAAAATGCAGATGTCACTTAGCTCACCAAACTCATTATTTACTTTTTTTGTTCTCAGGCTATAAACAGCATGCCAAGGAAAACAGTTTCTGTGTGTGGTCATTTCTATGCATTAATATATTTTACAATTTTCTGAGGAACCATTTCAATCCAGTGCAAAGAATGCTGGAGGCAACTGTGGACTATTTGATTTTTTCCAACTGAATGGCTTTACTATGTGATTCCAATAACTGTCAGTTTTTTCAAATAGCAGAATTTTTCATGCACTAAATTCTGCTTATTTCATTAATTTAAGACGTGCTCCAGACCACCTGTTAGTGTTTCAGTTTGTCTTTACCCCACAGATCATTCCAAGACAGCCAACAGAAAACAGCAAATCAAACCGACTCCACTATCCACTAAGTGCAACCAACTGAATCCATTAATTACTTCATGGAAGCATTTCAAATGGTTCACATTTCATTTAAATCAGGCTATTAACACCCTTGGAGTAATTTTACCAAGATTTATCCAGTCCTTTCTCCTGTTACCCTCTGGTTACAGGCCTTTGCATGGTGAGAAGCCTCCTTTCCTTATTACTACAGCTGTTTTCTCTAGGATAAACACAACACCAAAAAGAAGAATGCAGATCGGAAATACGACAGAAAGCACTGCTAAAATGTACTGGCAGTTTGCACATAATCAGAATGCCACCGTTTGGAGAAATTTGTACATATTTTGCCATCACAGAATTAATTTAGGTTTTAAGAATGTCACTGCTTCAATCAGCTGCAAGAGTCTGTTGCCCCAAATTCAGTTGGTGTCAGAGCTGTCCAGTGAAGAAGCAGGACACATTTTAGGGTAACATTTACCCCATGAATACAATCCTGCTGTTTCTGCAGTCTACCTTGCCTATATTCTCGGCCTCAAGCCATGTTTAAATCCCTAGGTGCAGGGTCACACGGTGCCTGCATGCCACGTTCCATACCTAGATGAACAAGGAATTGACAATTAGGCTGCTTCAGTTCTTCCAAGAAAAGTCATATTGCTGACATAAAATAAACCCATGAGGGGTTCAGAATGTACTTATTAGTAAAAGAGGTGCAGTAGTTGCATCCCTGCTTGGAATACTTTCCAAAACTAGTGCATCTGCAACATACCAAGCTTGATTTCTTTTGCCTCTATTTGGATTTCTGTGTCTGCAGAATTTTGAGCACAGAAATTTTAATTCTGATGAAAATAAAGGAGTTGTAGGTGAGTTCAGAGGTAAGAATGAGCTGCTTCACAGGAACGCTATATACAAATGGTGAGGAAAAAAATAAAAGAAAACAAAATCAAAGGCTATACATCCATTCATTTAAAATATTTAGCTACTAGTTAGGACCATTAGTTATTAAGTGCAAGATGAAGTACAGATAATGACATAATCACTGACAGAGATTTGATTTGTTAATCAAAGCAGTTGAGAATTAGACCCATTACTGGTGAAATACAGATTTGTCAAAGGACTTATATGTGTAACTATGACTACAAACGAAAAGCTAAAAGGTAAGGCCATCCCTGAGTACAGCTGTAGAGTGGATATGATAATCCTTGGCTGGGATAGTTTTCAATCCTGAACTTATGTAAGGCCGTCTAGCCAGAGGGAGGGGTTCCTGAGAGGGACACAAGACCATGGAAACAAACCAATCAAAAAAGAGATCTTTTAGTCATTCCTATATATAATGTATGTGTGTGTGTGTGTACACATCCACACCAAAGCACATCCCTATTATTGTCCTGTCAGCTGACAGCCTCCCTCCCTGCTCCTGATTCCTGTTTTCAGTAATTCATGGCACTGTGCAATCTCCTCACTCACAAGCTTAAGCCTGTACAACACATGCCATTAGGTGGAGAGAAATCTTTATCAGTGATTCTGAGAGCACTTACTATTTTGAAAGACTTTGACAGGGTTTTCACATTAAAGGCAAAGGGGAACTAGTATAAAAATCATTCAGAGCAGGGGATGTCTCAGGCTGACTGTCAAAGGGTTTGGAGCAAGCATGAAGACAACCAGTTTTAAGTGGAAAAGCAAGGTTATCCACACAGGTTTGGACAATGCCTCTCTCTTTGGAGAGGGAGAGAAAAGCTTGCTTGTAAAACTATCTATTATACAAGTCTGAGATGGCAGCAATACAAGAATATTTCCAGAGACTTAATTCAGCCTGGCTGGAATTAGCTAATCTCCTCAGAGACCTGCAAGGCCACCTACGCAAGCTACAAAAAAAAAGACTAAATAGTTCAAATCTCACATAAGGCTGACAATCTCAATCAGCATCTGTTTTGTCCTGTTAACCAACAATCCCAATTTTTGCTGTAAAGACTAAGGGGATCACATCTGATAATATTTGATTCTATTTCAACCTCTAAAATGCTACAGCATTTCAGGCTTCTATTAAGTTAACTTGACTTTCTATTGTGGTATGGCATGCTTCAGTATATGTGTACACATGTATACAGCCCAGGACATAATGAGAGGCTCTCATTCAACAACACCCTCAATGTTTCATGGTCTTACGTATTTTTTAATGGCATACACAGATATGGGAGACAAAATAAATATTCACCAATTTACCAGTCAATTACTGCTTGAAAACTATTGACTTGTAAATTATAACAGTAATTAGTGCTGAAAGTACTAGGTACCTTTTGAGGTTTCAAATTCAGGGTATTCACTTAGTAAAAGAAATGGTGGGTAAAGAACTACTTTTTAAAACTGTGCTAATCCATCATTCCATGTGTGACTCTTTCCACACAATCAAAAGAGAGCTCAAATGTTTAACAAAGTTAGCTTAGCTGAGACTAAGCAAATTGCACTTGGTAGGTAGAGGGAGTCCTTTATTTTTTCACAGTTTTTCAGATCCAAACCATCTGAGTGCCTAAGGAGGTAGCATCTGAATTAATTAATGGTCTGAAATGACAGAGCAAGCTGCTTTCCTACCAGCTAAAATTACACAAATTATCAGACCTTTCTCTATTTATTTCTCTTTAATCCTCAGATGCAAGAGTCCCTGAATTATGAGACTGATCCACTACACTAATACAAAACTATTGAAGAAATTTAAGAGAGCTTTCATTTGCAACACAAACAACCAGCAAAGACCAACAACAGAATCCCACATGTGCAAGTCATGTGCAATAATGCTCTGTATATAAGAAATTCTTCATGTCTGCACAGCAGCCAAAATGCCTCACAAACAGATCACAAATAGACCTCAAAGAAAAATCGGGGAAAGTTAAAAGAGACTCCACAAACAATTCTGTTGGTGGCTTACTCAGGCCAGCTCAGAACAAAATTCTCTATGCCAAATAAATAAAATAAACCCCCTGCTTTCAGAAATCCATTTTTAGGAAGTCTTTAAATGTGAGCTGATTCTGGGACAATCCTTGAACCTAAGTCCTCACATTAATTTCTACCTGTGGCTCCAATCAACTCAATTTCTCTGCACACTCTGGTTGATTTTCTAGGGAACTTTAAACTGTGAATGTCAAAACTATGGATGCAGCATCCAGAAGTCATAGACCTCATCTTCCAGATCTATTTTGTGCACCGGTAAAGATGCCACCTTTCCCTGCTCCGCCTCTGCTTTACACATTCCCCACCTGCTCAGGGTGGCGCTTGCATTGCTCTGCATTGCTGAGAGACCAATTTTAACCTGCCACCAGCCAAGGAAAATCTGTCAGAATCCATCATGCTCTGCATGCTGTGCTCACTCATTTACAAGCTCTCCCTTCCTCCTGGAGAACTAGAGAGAGAGCCCTGGAACTGAACTAAGTGAACATAACACAGTGGATCATATGCCAGCACCAGAACCCTCATGGCTCCTTTCCATAACTTTTAACAAGACAGTCATACATCGCCCAGTTGTTTTCTCAATTTTTCAATGCTTTTTGGAATACCTTAGAAAAACCTAGAGTGTCACAAACTGAAATGTTAAAAGTGCATGGAGGGGACACAGCCTCAGCCTCACAAATTTGCTGCAAGCAAGCAGCACTATCTATAATCTTCCTCATCAAAATGAAATTCTAAATAACCACACGACTGGTCAGCTTTAACACTGACTGACAAAGGTACATAAACACAAAAAATGCACTCTGGGAAGCATGTAGGAGAACTCAGATCATTAGCTATCCAGATGGTGCACTTACTGTGGCCTAGCTGTGAATCATGAATTAAGCAGTACATAAAATTCTTGACAATCTGCATTTTCAACAAGAGTGAGGCCTTTCCGGATGATTCCAATACTAACCCCCACCCCTCCCCCAAAAAAGAGTGAATACAGATTCTTTTGAGCTTTTTTTTTTTTTCTAGTGAACCTCTGCTTGTTTGAACTCAGACTTTAATCTTGGTTTTCAGGTTGTCCTACTTGCAGAAATGATGATCTGTTTATACAGCTGGTGTGCTAGTGGCAATTTGTAAGAACAGGAAAAGTTGCTGAATTTTTCTCTTTCAGTCTTCCAAGCTCTTCAGAGCACACAGCTGTGTGATAGCCACAGATATCACAAGCAAGTTAGACAGGTCAACAGAAATGAACCACCTGTGGTCAGACAGGCTGCAGAGAGCTTGCACCAACACCAGTGTCCACAGTTTAGCCAAAACTGCAGGATTTTACATTTTTAAGCAGAATATATTTTCAGAGAACTCACACAAGGCAAGCAATGGACTGGAACAGAAAGCTACTAGAAAATGGGGATAGAGTCAGCCTTTGAAAAAAAAATCAATCAGTAAAAACAAATCAAAACAAAACAAACCCCAAAACAAAAAACCACAACCTATTTTTAAAGGCTTTCAGAGATAACAGTCCAAGAAAGTTCAGCCCCATATAGAATGCTCTAAAGCGACATCAGGTTTTATGTCCATTTGAGTCATTTTTTCTCGAATCATGTACAACTAAATCTCACAATTATTTTAATGTTCCATCTGTTTAGGCACACTCAGTAACTATTCTGCCTGATTATGCTGACACACAGATAGTGCAGCCAGCAAAATGTTGAGACTCATCATAAAACACTACTATTTTTCATGAATAAAATAGCAGCAAATTGAATGATGATGAACACAGGTTTGCTTTAGCACAAGAAAGAATCCTGCACTGTAATGGAATCCAAGATATTTTCTTGTTGTTTCCTGGTCAGTTGTCTGTCTTTATGCTACTGATTTCAATTCCAATTATTCAAAAATTTATTCAAATTTCACCTCTGAAAAAACCCTCTTTTCTTTAAGAGAAGCCTACTGGAAACCTCTCTTCCATTCCCAGCTTCGTGCAAGGTACTCTGTTTTGTTACAGTGCAAAACATTCTATTTTCATCAAGACATCCTGCAAGTCCAACCTTGCTCCTGCCTCTGGCTTGAAAACTTAAAAGAAAACTGGACTATGCACCATTATCCACTGGAGAGGGAACCGCATCTGAGTGATTGTGAAATAGCATTCACAGACAATTGCATAAAAAACTTGCCAACAGAAAGCAGTAAAAAACCTTTTAACCTTACTCAGCTGATAGCAGAGACTGGTTGCAGGATACTTTTAAACTTTCAATTTCGTTAGAGAAAAGTAGCAAAAAATTTTACCTATATCTTGAGCAGACAAATCTGCATAACAATGTGGGAGCAGAGTGTTTACTCTAAAACTATTGTCTTGATCAGTAGCTGAAAATATTTTCCTATCTTAAATATTTTCAGTTATCCAAATGAATAACAATCTGGAAATTCTCTGCTAAATGTAATGCCTGGTCTTATTTTGCCCCCTAAAAAGGTAATCAGCCCTTTACTTAGCTTATATGAAGAATATCCCCTGATTCAGCTGCCCAGTTTTGCATCAGGAGTAACTGATGGATGAGGAAAATGCTAACAGGTGTGTTTTATACTGTTTGTCCAAATTGCCTCATTAATTAATAAATATATTTATTGAAACTAGGAGTAAGAGACTGTTTACTCATAGACTAAGAAAAAAATATTAAATATTAAGAAAATATTAGTAAAATATCGTACAATGAATAACTTAAAGAAAGATTATCTTAGAGATTCTTTTCTATTCTCATTTCTGGGTCACAGATGCTCTTTTTTTATTAAGATATTGTCATTTGCTTCTCAGGAATATCCTGGAATTTTAAAATCATGAGGAAAGTAAAAAATTTACAATACAGGAAAATCCAATAAAAATATTTCCTTTACTGTATTAGAGCTAAATAAAAACTACCAAAAATTAGTATTTTTCAGCATTAGTTGTTTATTATTATTTTCAAAGGACAAAAAACCCTCAAAGCCTAATTCCACCTCTTCTTTTATTCCTAATAATTTGAAGAATATTTCTCTATCAGAGATTTATGAACCAAACCTAAGTACGGTACCTTTCTTCTTTCAGGATTAAATGCTGTGAAAGTTGCCTGTCTGAAATCCAGAAACATTTAATAAAGCCAAAAGAACCCCAAGAATATTAAATGGGAAAATTACAAACTTGGTTTTCAGATATTAAAAGCAAATATACCCTTCTCATTTTTTCTCTTGCAGTTAAACTGCCACTTTTCACATCAATATCCTTTTATTTGCCCTGCTCACTTCCTTCTGAGGTGTTCACAGTTGAAATATCTGTGGCACGTCACCTGATTTCAACTGAGCTACAAAATGGGTATGCCTGTCAGGAACATATTTACTTTGAATATTACACAATATGAAACTATGAGAAAGAGGGAATTTTAGCAGTCTCTTTTTGGAATAGAATGACTAACATGTCTGAAGACAGATTAGAAAAGGGATGACATTAAATTGTTGCCTAAAATACAAGGATTGACAACTGAGCAACACAGGAATTTTCTTCCAGTGTTCAATTTCAAAGCCAACCAGCTAAAATACCCATCACCTGCTGATTATGCAAAGCCCCCAAAACATAATTTTTCTTCTGTCCTGACTCCAAAAATACTCTTGTTTTTCAGCTTTATCCTGATGGAGTCTCTCTCACTCCACTTTCATCACAATCTTCTATGCATCTCCTGTTCTATTTTTTACTGTAAACTCAATTGTAAAGCACTCATTCTCTATTTAATCCTTTATTACTCCTCACATCTTAGTTCTCTTTTATTGCTTTTTAGCCTTCAAATCAATTTTCAATTGCCCTCTTTCCTGGACCACATCCTTAGTAGGTTCCCAGTATCAACAGACTCTCTGAAGTTTCCCTTCACACAGCATAGCTGTAGTGACCTTGATGCAAAGACAATCTTTTTGCCTCCATGGCTCTTCTTTAAGAACTGCACTGAGAGGGCTTCAAAAATAATGATACTTTTGTGTTTTGCATTTCACATAAAATATTTCCCACTACAGCAAATGCTGTAGATCACAAATGTATTTCAACAACTGGCTCACAAAACTAAAATGCAAGAAAAGAAAGTACTTTTCTTCCCTTCATATTTGTTAAGGTTTGCTTCTGTTAAAAAGAGAGCGTATTCAAACCACATCTACAAACAAAATACAAAAGCGGATTAGGTATAACCTCCCTGAGCTTTACGCTGTCAGAGATAAAAGTTTTCAAGATACAATATCGTCTCACATTTCCTCTAAATATATAGGACAGAAGAGGTATGACTGACACCAAAGAAGGCTTCAAGCATCACCACCTTGTGTTCTAGAATGCTCTGGTACCTTTTCTATGTAGCCTCCCATGGGCAGCTCCAGCTCTTTCTCTCCTCTCTTCCTTCTGCAGTTCCAGCTCGCTCCTTCCTTCCCCTGGAAGGAAGCCACCTAACCCCATCCGTCCCTTGAATGGCCTCTTACCCTTTCTGTCCCTCACACAACCTCCTGTCCCTTGCTCCTCACAGCACAGCCAGCAGACCACAACTAAGCCCCTACCAGCTAACTCACTCTTTTATCACACCCATAGCTGTGAGGGCAAGGCTGTTCCCACTCCTTGGTAATTAACACAGCTGCAATAGGGGCAAGATTTCGTAATTAACACAGCTTGCACAGGGGCAAGATTGCCTTCAGCACTATCTGTCTGACTTCCCACACAAATATATTTGTTCTCATAGCAAAATATCCTCAATATATCAAAACTATTTTTGAAGTTAGTATTAATAATAATTTCGAAAAAAATCCAAACACAAAGTAGCCAGTTCCCTTTGAAAGATATCTTCCTCAGGCTGCTGCAAGTACATCTTTAGAAATGACATTTACTGTTATCAAATCAGTATATTCCATTTCAAAAGTATGTTTATTTCCCTCCTGCTTTTTTTTCATTTAGATTTCATTGTACCTGAGCACTATTCAGGGAACATTGGTCACAGAAAAAAACTTCTTTTAAATTTGCTCCTGCAAGGTATGAACAAGCCCTGACTTTTGGGCCTTGGAATCACAGTTCACCTTTTGAAGTAAATTAATTATTTAAAAGACCAAAAGATACAACCGCTAAGCTGAGCACTAGAAGCAGCAACAGAAAGTTGATCTAATTAGCCACAAAAATCAGGCAGGACTGGGAAAAATAGGGTATCTATCATGGTATGCAAATTAATCTGAGGCATACTAATTTGAACATAAAGATGTGTTGGAAGTCCTTTTTCTGTGGCAATGACCACAAAAAGATCCATCTAAGCCAGCACTGTAGATAAGAGAGATAAGGTATAGGACTTTTCTTACGGGAACAAGGATTTTCTGATTAAAGGGAGGATGTTTTTTCTCATTACTTCAATAATCCATATTACTTTTCTAATACTAATAGGTCTTGTTTTTCCTTGCAAAAGACAAATTAATTTTCTTCAGTGAATAAAAAATGAATTATAAATCCAATGGTTCTGATCATATTCTGGAGTCCTACATTCACATGTTTCCCCACACCCTGATGTAAAAGGCAGCAATTTTGTTCAATAACTTAATGACACTGCTGACACCCTTGCTCTTGCTCTAGAAATACTGCTAAGCACTTCTGTCCCTAAATCTTTATCCACTGATTCCCCGCATTTACTTATCTTGTCATCATTTTAAAACATTAATCAGTGTGATCTTAAGAAAAATGCACCTTTACCTTGGTTTCTCTATTGTTTTCTTGCACCTAAGTCATAATGAAGAGCACACTGGATACTGCAAGTAGGAAAGAAAACTCTCCTGTTTATTATTAGAATTCCTTGCCTAAATGACACCTAAGTGAACCAACTCCCTTCAAAGGATCTTTCTCACAAGGCAGGAAACCCTCAGGACTCCTCAATGCTCGGCAGCAGCCGTGTGTCCCCGAGGGATCGGTCAGAGCATCCCTTGCCTGCCAAAGTTGCCTTCCTGTGCTGAAGCTGATCTGGGATCTGTCATGGATTCATCCCGGGATCACACACAGCACCTCCCACCTGTGAAGCACAGCTGGCTACCTGCTCAAGGCCCGAAGCAGGAGAGACATCCTGCGGTTTGTTCATTTTTAACACAGTGTTCCCAGAGGCACGTTCAGCTCCCTTAGAGGTTTAACGCCGAGCCAATTCTCACAGCCAGCTGCTCTTGGCTTTGCCAGGCACGGGGGAAGCTGCTAGCAGCTTCTCTTAGGGAATCACTTCTGTGGCTGGCTCCTTCCCTCCTCACCAAAAACTGATTAATGCAAAACCAGCACAAACGGCTATCCCCTCATTATTCTTTTGTTTAATTAGGCTGGAAACTGCCATGGCAGAAGAAGGAAGAGAACAGGCTAATGTATTTGGTGATCTAAATGAATTGTCCCAGAATGGTAAAGCCCAAATGAAAGCTGAGAAGCTAAAAACTTTAGGAACGGCCAACTTCAAGGTGACTGTACAACCTTATATTATTTTGTTCTTTGCTGTGTAGAGATATTAGGAAAATTGAGGTTGAGCATTTCAGCAGAAGTTAAAAAAGTGAAAATTGCCCTATTGGTTGCAACCACATTTTTCATTACCAGGGAAACATGTCCTAACCTTGAAAAAAGCTATCATGAGAAAACTATTTTCTAACCATAAAATTATATTCTCAGACTTATCACAATGTTCACAATATTCCATCTCCCAATAATTCCAGAGCTTCAGAGGGCTTATTTCCCCAAACCAAACCAGTTCATCTACCTCCATGTCTTGCTGATTCTTGGGCACACCCAAAATTCTTAACAGAAACATCTTTCATAACTCCCTAGAATAAAGCTCTGAGTTATGATTAAAACTGAAAGAAACAGCTGATCTCATTTGATCAATGCTGCTATTTCTCTTCATATTTCTGCCTTTTTCATAGTCCTACTTTCCAGTATCTATTGTCAATACCTGTCTTTCTTGTTACTTCAATCTGAGGAAAACGTCAATTTGAGTAGAATCACAAAAACCAGAGACCATTAGTTACTGTGAAAATATTTTTCCCCCTCCTGGGCACAATCAAGGAAAATCCATACACTGAATATAGGTAAATATTAAATCAAAAAGCCTCAAAAATATGGGAAAATGTTGTATGTCATCATTCTCACCTGTTAAAATGGATGCTTGCAGTGCATCATCAGCTTCACTGAAAACGCTGAGTTGACTTTGTCTGACACACAGGAACTCTGAGGGGTGAATATATTTCATCACATTTTAAACACATGAACAGCAATATTGTACTGAATTTTTACTTGATACAGCGCTTAGATGAATTTGCCTGAGGCACCAAGTAAATGTTTTATCTCCTCTCAATGTCAAGTACACAGCTGTACAGGGAATAAAACTACCACACAATCTGACAAAATTGGTGCTCTGTTATGGGCATACCTAGCCATTGAATATCTGCTTATATTTTCTTCCTCCTTCAGGGTTCATTTTCCTCCTTCAGGGTTCATTATGAGTGTATTTGAGGAAAGCAAGTGCTCTACCAGGCTGCTTTCTCTCTGAACTCCGGGAAAGGGAGGGAGGACTCTGCTCATCACAGCAATCACATCTTAAGAAACCCTACTGAGCCCAAGGCTGAGTGGGCAATGCCTTGTGCATGTTTCATTTTGTGAAATAACTGCACCCAGAATGTTCTGTACATTGTTTCAGAGCAAAAATGAAGAACTTGAAGACCAACAAGAAAAGCTCATTTCATTTCCCCAGGTTTTGTTCCAAGTTTTATATGCAGGGGACATTGGCTTTTTCTGTACCATAGTCAGTCATTCAATTACAGAGGAAATTATTATTTGCCAATATTAAAAAATATTTTCCTGTAATATCTCCTTTAGCTCTAATACAAGCTCTAATACAGCCTGTCATGTAAATCTGCAACTCTATTTAGGCATTCAATAAATCACATCTGTATCAGATCTAAGGAGTATTTGGGGATTTTAAGATCTGATTGGAACAATCCAGAGTAGCAGTCAGGGTTATTATGATCTGTTTGGTCAATTGGGTTGTAATGTGTGAGAATTAGGTGCTCAGCTCAAGGAATCTCCTTGAGGTTTTAACTAATCCTTGAAATTTTTTAATGTCACTGGGCCATTCATTATCTTCTGTGTCTCAATACATTCACATATAAGAGGAAAACACTCAGTGATTTCTTTCTGATTACAGCAGGGGACAGCTGTGGCTGCACTGTTCTCTCCCCTCACTGGATCCTAATTCTTAGTTGGGAAATTACAAAAATTGCTTTCCTAGAACCTGTACGTAGGACAGAGAAGGGTAACGTAATAAAGAGAGTTATTGGTACCTGCGATTTACATTTATTTATGGAATAGGCAAAAAAAGTCACTTCACTACTGATTATACAATCATGGCATAGGACATTTCTCCTAAAAACTGCATATCTTGATGAACACTTTCTGTCTGATCTTCAATAAACCTTTTACAAGTAAATACAAAGATTGTCTTAAAATCATGTTTCATTTTACTTTCCATTGAGCTAAAGAAACCCTGCAAATGAAAAATAATTCCAAGACTGTCAGGTTCTCCCTTATCCACCAAAAATATGTGCATAAATAATCTATTTATTATTGTTGTCTTTTGTTTCATATGTTACTGGCATTCAAGCATCCAAGTTAAGTGTAATTTGGTTTTATCTGAAGATGCATTTCCTGACCAAATGAGCCTTCTTTCTCCCTGCACACTAATCCAGATATAAGAACACTATGATGTTCCAGCTTCAAGCAATTTAAAAGATCATGACCATCTGTTAAGTATTACTTGCAAATTATGCACTGGCATCTTTACTTGTTGACACACACAAAAAAAAACAAACCCAAAAGAACCAAAAAACAAACCACCAAGAACAAAACAAAACAAAAAACCAAACAAAACCCAAACATGCGAACAAAAAACCAAAAAAAAAACCCCACCAAAAAACCCCACCAAAACCCCAAAAAAACCCCAGACCGAAAGAACCCAGACCCAAACTATCACATATTGTGAACAACTCAGATTAGCCTTCACTGTTCTCCATCCCTTTTGTACACAAGGGGTCCAGAAGCACATTCCATAGGCTCGACACAAATACCTGGAGATGCTTCCAAACTTTACAGAACTTGCTTTTTTTTTTTTTTTGTAAGTAGTGCATAATATCTTGTATTACTGAACAAGACTGCTTTAGTACAGTCAAATGTAAACTGGTGAATTTACATAAATATGGTTCTCTGGTTTAAACCTCTCTGTTTAAACCTTTCACAGTAACTATTACTCAGGATATTTCTCCCAGCCAAGTCACAAAATAATTTTTAAATTAGTAGGAAAAAAATAGGTGTTGCAGGAAAAGCAGATTGTTTTGTTTACTAAGATGACCGCTTGTACTGCAGAAGTCATGGTTCAGATGAAAGGCACTTTCAGCTGCTGTCAGGGGAAAAGAACGTGGAGAGCTACATTATGATGTGGTACTCTACGATGACAAGGTGACACACAAGGGAATCAGCGTGGCCCAGCAAGACTTCCTGCCGAGTGAAGCATTACAGATGAAATTGTCACAAGTGCACAGAATGGCTCCTGAGCTGACACCGAGTGACAGAGCCGTGGACTGCCAGGAGAGTAAACGCTGGAATTTCTTACAGCATGCTGTGAACACAGGCAGCCTGCATGCATTGCACACAGAACATAATGGAATCCTCTGATAAATGAAATGGCAAAAGGCCCCATCCATTGCATTATAGTGCCTTGCACAAACTGCTGTGCGCTTCAGAACACACCAAATGGCGTCTCCAGCAGTGCCCAAACACACGGTCGTGTCAAAAACAGCAAACAAAAAGGACGTTTTATGCCTGCAACTGAAAAATAGCAGGTTTCTCTGATACAGGGCTTTTCTTAGGTCTCAGAGGCTGTCATGCTTTGTATTTCTTGAACCAGTAAACAAGATGATCATTGACTCCTTTTGTCCTGTGAGAAATCAAATGCATGGATGATTCTTAGAGAATAACTGCCTCTCAAAGGGCAGGCAGGAAGGCTGGAGTCCTAGAAATGCCATCGATGGTTTTAGCTTTTAAAACAACAGGAAGGAATGTTAGAACAAATGGTCTAATAAGGACTGAGAAATAATATCCAAGGAAAATTTGAGGTGTCACCGCTACTCATGACAGCAGTCCTGGGACAAGGACAGGCTTGCAGCTTGACTCAGGGCCTCACTGTCACAAAGAGTGGGATACTATGGCTTACAGCATGACCTGGCAAAGGGCTGGGACAGAAGCCTGCTGCAAAGGGAGAGACCAATGTTTAGGGAGAGCATTCAAAACAAAGCTCTGCATCTAAAAGAAAAAGTGTTTGCTGGAATGCAAAGTCAGTGGCTTGGAATGAAAGGCCCAACTGCAGAGAATGTTCAAAGAGACAGGACAGAGCCTGGGCTGTAAACCTGTACTTGAAAGAGACACTAATCCCTTAGCACATGCTGGGAGATAAGTAAATAAATAAATAAATAAATAAATAAACTGGAATAAAGGAGCCAGCGAGGAAGCTACAGGCATTAAGTCTGCTTAATGGACTTAATGGCGAGGGTGTATTTTTCTGTTTTCTTCTTTTCTTTCTCCTACTTACCAAACTCATGCACACCATGTTTCTGGACCATATTAGTCCTTATAATTTGTAAGGTTCCCTGATATCGACTTTAACATACCAATAAAGCACACCCCAAAATCAATTTCCCTACAACATTTTTTTTGTCAAATTAACTTCTGCTTATTCAAGCCCCATAATATTTATGTGTTTCTAACTCAGATTTAAACTCTATACCACACCATATAGATTATTCCCAATTGCATACTTTAAACAACTATTCATTGCCACTGAAGTCTAAAAATGTACTTACACAGTTAAAATTAAGTGCATGGCTCTACTTTTGAACTGAGGTCACAGTCTAACATACTAAGATTGATTCTGTAAATCTACACACTGAAAACAGTACCAAATAAAGCCTTTCTTCCATGGACGGCAGAAAAAACAACTCTGGGTAACTTTGCAAGAAGATTAATCCAGTTATAAAATAATAATTAAATGTATGAGCAAGCTGATTGCTAATTAGGAGGATGCTTAATCACATGAAAAAATTCTTTAAACATAATGGTAGAGAAACTGGCAAGTGACAAAGACTGTTCTGGAATCTATAATAAAGGCTATTGGGACTACCTCAAAAGAAAGTTAATTTATTTAGTATAGCAGACAAGAAGACCTTTCATATGCACTAAACCCCACTGAAATTTTCATATTTATTGCACAATCAAAAACATGTGTTCCCCCTCTATGCTGCTATTGACCCTAATACAACACAAGTGTTATGAGTATTCCAGGAAAATAGTTCTGGTAGGAAGAGGGGTAAAAATGGTGATTTACAAATGGCCCTTGTTTCCAGTTAAAAGTGAACTGTGAATTCTCCATCTTTCCTGACAGTGTGAAAATGCCACTCCAGAAGAACTAGAGGTTTTCCCACGAAATTATAGAAGTTGCAAAGTGGAGAAGAAGAATGTCCTTAATTCTAGGCACAACTTTTCTCCACAGACTGTATCAGCATGCTGTGACCCAGAACCTGCCTGGTGATAGAAAAGGAGTTGCTGACAGCACTGTTAAGATCCCTGAAAGATGATTCATTTTGGAGTCGGCAGGCACAACTGATAGTATAATAGTCGATTTTACAAGGCGATCTAACTTAAACAGTTTGACAAGATAAAACAGTTTGTGTGGCAATACCTAGTAACTTTACTTCTTCGGCATTATCATGAGAATAATGTAGCAGGAAACTGAACAACTTGCTTTTAAAAAGCAATTCTTGCTTCTTTATTGTCTTCCAAACAGCTTATTCTGAATCAGTCATGCTAGCATTTATTTCCTTATCAGTTATCACCAGAATGTTTGACAGCAAAAGTACATTTTGATCTGTTGTGCAAATTCTTAGAATTCTCTTATATCCTAAAACTAATTTAGTCAATTTACCCTAGTATTCACACAAACTTTAAAAATAGCTGTAGACCTATTTTCCTTCTCACAGATGGAAAAAGTTATTTTGCAGCTCATTTAGTTTGTCACAAATACTGAATAGAATGGCAGAAGTCATTTACTTGTCTGTCACATGGACAGAGTTTGACTACAGTCCAGTTCCTGTTCAGGACTCCAGATAATTTTCTCCAGTTACAACTCTATAAAGAATTCAAATCTGAGCTCGATATTAACCAAATATTCCAGAAAGACTAAACCTCAATTACTGAACAATGCTACAGGAAGTTTTAAGTGAGTTCAAATATTTTCTATGTGGACACAACCAATTTTCAGCTGTTTCAGTTTGCTGATATGCAGAGCTATGCAAAGAAAAAGAGCTTCCAGTCCTCCCTATCTGCCAGATTGTCACACAGACGACTTCAAATATGGGAAAAAAGTCTCTCTGATGCAACCTTCAGCAATCCCCAGATTTGATATATCTGTGCCTTTACTTTTTTCCTTACAAACATCAGATGCACCAAAGCTGAAAATCTAAAGCTGAGGTTTCATCATGACAGACTAGAGGCATGAACCATGAACTAGAGAAAACAGCTTGAAACAAACGTAGGAAGGGGGAGACTTATCCTCAGCGTGCTGCAACCACAGAACGGGGCCTTCCCTTCAGATTTCCTCCTTTGGCACTGGGACTGCAGAACAGTGTCCAAGAACCAGGGACAGTCCTGGTTTAGCCACTCCTGAGATGCATCAGGGTTTCTCTGCTCTTTTGTCAGATGCTGCCGCTCACACTGAGAGCTCCTTCTCCTCTGCCTTCACTCACCCATCCCACTGAGCCTCCCAGGGATCCAGGGTCACCCAGGGGGGCATCTCCTGCCTGCAGCCCAGGCAGCCACAGTCTTTGAGGGCACAGCAGAAAACCCCTAGAAACAAATAAACACAAGAATTCTCTGTTACAGTTGACGTAAAAGTTAATAAGCTAGAGCTGTTTTAGGAAGGTGGTGATGGCAACAAGTGCACTGTACACACTTTCATTTTATTGTTCCCATCAGCTTCTCCCATTTATTTCAAGAGTTCCTGTCTCAGTGTCGACAACTGCTGCCATCACCAATCCTGCACTATCTGCCTTAGCCAAGAGCTTTTCTTGGAGACTGTAAAACACCTGAGTTTAACTTGTTCATGGGTCTCTTCAAGCTTAGAGTGCACACTGGGGGTTACTTGATACCTTTGTGGACAATAGCAGAATAATAGATTTGAGGCTGGGGACAGGTGAGGACCATCAGGGAAAAGCAGGTCAACATCAGAAGTTTAGAAAAAACCCAATCCACAAAATACTCATTTTTACCTGGGATATATATTCAGCACCAAGTTTTCAGAGGAGCCTTAAAACATTATGAGTTCTGCTCCCTATTTCTGAAGGTCTTCAAAATTCTAATCTTGCCTAATGGAAAGAAAGCCACTAAGTTCTGTGGCAGTTTTGTCTTTAGATGGTTTTAAGATGATAACATGTCAAGGATTCGTCATAATGTCAAACCAAATTGATTTATAAAACAAAGATTTTAAAACTGTTCCCTCCTTTAAGATCAAAAAAATTTGGCTATTTCCTACAGATAAAGTAAATATTTCCTTGTTCTTCTTCTGCATTGATTTAAATACAGACAGATAAATTTAAACTTAAATATTCTGCTGATCGGTCATTACAAGTCTAATCAGTAGATGTTTGTCTAATATCCAAAGACACACATACAACAAAAACAATCAAAAAAACCCCAAAAAGCCAAAAGCCCACTAAAACCCCTACACCTACAAAAACAATCTAATAAAATGCCATAGAATTTTGAAAAAAAATCTAAATTAAAAATCACTTTAAAAATCAGAATAAGCCACTTAGTGACCGTAGTTTTAGATAACACAATTTACAAAACATACTTGCTTAAACACAAGGAGATGAGAAATTATGACATCTTAAATCCTTCACTGTGCACGTGAAAAACACAAACCTGATACTCTAACATTTAAATGCATAATTCTTACAGTACCAATGCAAGTTAGCCATACAATAAAGTATTGCTCTTTCATTATTAATCACAGGCTCTACTGACAGCGCAAAAATCATTCCAAAAATATTCTAAAAAATTACATTAGCACACAGTGATAAAGTGTCAAGCATTAAATGGAATTTTCAATATATAATTTCTCCCCTACTTAAAATTAAACACACGGATTACTGCATATATAATTTCTTGAAAAAAACTTATAAACTCTTTCCCCCACAAAAACCCAGGTGAGTGGAATTTTTGACTTTTCCAAACCAGTACATTTACAAAAAACTCCCACAAAATACCATGTATTCGTATTAAAATGATCTGAACAACTATGGCAAAATGCAAGCTGAAGTTATGATTACTGTGCTTTGTTAAAGTATTCACCCAGACACCCGATAAGAAAAATGTCTCATGTGGCAGATTATCTTGCTTTTAAGTGCTTATGTGATGCATAAGTGTTACTATTCTCACTTAGCAACTTTTAAGTGTCTTGCAGCTTTACTTTTATCAAAAATAGGTTCTTTATGAAGGAAAGAGAAGTGATATAACAGTTAGAATTCTGCAGGAGCACTTTCAAAGTTAAATTTCAATAATGTGATCAGATATAAAAATGAAACCAAAGCACAATTCCTTATCATATATATCTTTAATGTTCAAAAACATTTTTACTGGAACCAGGACAGGAGGAACTTTAGGTGACTTAATGCTAAACCCCCTCTAATAATGGATATAATTTCACAATAAAAGTTAACATTTGGTGAATTTAATAGTAAAATATACCCTTCTCAAACACAGCAATATGTACGTGAATAAATGGAAATTGTCAGTTTTGCCGAGAAAGCAAAAAGAAAAAGTGAAATAAATGAAATTAAGGAAGTAATTAGAAGCCCTGTGAATATTATACTGGCATAACATTATCATGTAGATATTTTTCCAATTAATTTTGGGGGTTTCTATATGAGGAAGACTTTTGTGAAGTCCTAATTAGGAGATCCCATGTCCTTTAATTCTCCTAAAAATGGTAATTCATGAGACTTACTACACAGAAAATATATCTCTCAGTAGAAATGACTTGCAGAACTCTTTTGCTTTCCTATATTAAAAAGACAGACACAACTGTGTCATTCACTATTTCCTTGGCCATAAAAAAATAGGTCTCCTTGGATTTTAATGGGGTTAAAAGAGGTACAAATTATAACAAGACATATAAAATACTGTTTCTGAAAAAAATCATTTGATAGGCCATTTATAGCTCGTAATTTATAGAGACGTAAAGAATGTTAATATGAAATGTTCTGTGTTATAAAGAAGTTAACCTCCTGCCTTTCTAGCTTTTCTGGATTTCTCCTATGAGGAGGAAGGACTTAGAGAAAATTTCTTCTTTTTAACCTTTTTTTCCCCTTCTTCCTGGGAAAATAAAACTTACATGTTTAGACAAAGAAGATCATGTGTAACCTTCTCTATCCAGTTGTACTGGGAAGAACCTCACACCTCTTTGTTGAATCTTCAATCACAAATGTCACATTGACACGGATTGCAAGCCAAGAGCAGAATATTCTCCAGAAGACAAATTACAACAAGCAATACAAATCCTGTGCTGACTCAGTGACTCTGACCCTACAGAAGGGAATCACAGAATCATTTGACTTGTAAAATCCCTTGAGATCATTGAGTTCTGATGGAATTTTTACTCTATCAACCCCCTAATTAGGGGATTTCTGTTTTTAAAGTCCTGTACCAAGGTTTAAAAGATGAGATGGAACCTGTGGTTCGGTCTTTAAAGGTGTTTATTCTATTTCTTATCTCAAGGCCTTACAGCAGTCTCAGTGTGCTGAAGGAAAAACAGCTACAGGAACATGGACAGAGGGTCCAAGGTCGTTTTTAAAGATTTCTAATCCAATAAACTCTTAAAGCATACTATATTTATAGTATTGCACCAATAACTACTACCTATTCTAGACACACAATTTCTACATCAAATCCATTCTATCAATGTCTCTGCGCCACCGTCACAGCAGAAAATGGAGTAGACAAAGAAGAAGAACATGAGACAATGCCTAAAATTCTCCATCTTGCTCTGATCTACTTCCATACTAAAACCCCAAAACTACAAGTTTTCAGCCTGTGATAAACTAAACTACTATTTATTTTAAATCTTTGTTGTTTTCAATTCATCTATGAGTGTGGGAAGTTTTTCCTATGGACTAAGGGTCAAAGGCAATGCTTTCCTGGGGTCCCAGCCAGGGTCTCTGACCCCTCAGGGCAGTTTGAGGGGTTTTCCACATGCCCTGGACTCCAACAAGTTCAACTTCCAACTGCTAAGCCAGCACAGTGTGGCAGGACATCTACCCCAGCCCTATAGTTGGCGCATAAAGAGAACCCAGGGGCTAAAAGGCCCAGCAAGGGGGCATCTCTGGTGCCAAAAGGGCTCAGGCCTCAGCTAAGAATCAACATCTCAGTCTGGAGAGCAGATGTGGGAAGAGATAAAAGAAATATTCTTGACTGAGAGGCACTGTTTTACAGACTATAAAGATATATGAGTCATCACAGAGGCAGAAGCCTCTTACACTCTAATAGGCATTTGAGTTTGGATGCAGATGATTCTCTGGTTATTTCCCTGGGGATTGAGGGAAAGGATCTCTGCGTGTGCCCCACCAACAATTGGATGGTAAGACACACTGAATCCTAAATTACATTATTTCTTCTCTTGCTGTAACATTAATAGGCACCTTTAACCCCATGCTTTAGGGGGTTACTTTACTACTAGTCTTTTTTTGTCCTTATTCACGCGTAGCATTAGTTTAAGTCTTATGTCTGTTAGTTTTGTGTCTATTAAATAAATAATTTGTTCTATAATAGACCAAATTAGCCATTATTAAAGGACTTAGACTGGGTTTTGGGGTGCTGGCCACCTCAATAAAGCTCCTGCCTGCTGCCAGAGGCCTGGGAAAAAGGCAAGGCCTTATCTAAACCCCAGTACCCCTTTGTAACACACAGCAAACCCACCAGTGAACCTTGTCCCTAAGTGCCTCACCTGAACCTCTCGGAAAAACCTGTAGGAGTGGTGACTAAACCTCTTCCTGGGAAAACCTGTTTCAGTGCTACACCACCCCCCAGGCAACGATAATTCTCCTAATAACTGATCTAAAACTGACAAGTAAAACCAGAATACTTCCATGTCCAGACACTTCATGACACTACTTTCCAAAATCATCTTTGCAGATAAATATTGCCCTTCACACCCACTTTTCCCTCCATAAGATTTCCAAGGTTGCTGCGGGCTTTAGACTGCTCAAGTTTTCTTTAAGTCCATTCCTTTAGTGACATTTCCTAGAGAAGGAGATGCATAACTATAGCAAACACTGTACAATCATCTTAATCTCTCACAAATTTATCATATGCTAGCCAAGAATAAGTAGAGTCCTTTATTACAAAACTGTGAGAAAAAAATTATAAAAGAAAAATATTTGTAATTAAATTATTTTTTTTGTTCTTGTCATAATTCAAAAATTTCCCAGAGCAATTATCAGCCACAGTACTCCAGGGAGTAAATTAAGAGTGTTGCCTCTTGAGGAGGCCCACTCAATTCCTTTTCCTGAGGTTTTCCTGCTGTATTTCAATGCACCCAAGATCCTTTAAGGATCTCTTAATTTCCTTATTAATTAAATGTCCTGTAATATTTGATATAGCCTTTATTGATCCCCTTTGTCTATTTAAGAATGTTAATTAAGTACCCTTTAGTTTAAAAATTACTTCACTGGTAACTCCAGGGAGCTGATTCCCGCACTTCTGTGTTCCTTTATGCCAGAACTGCAATTATTTAACTGTGAGATTTAACAAATCTCCCGTTATCTAGATATTTTCATCGAGCAACCCAATTTCTCTTTACTGATTTTTTTTTTTTTTTTTTTAAGAGAAAGTACACCTGATGGAATGTTGCTCAAGCAGATGCAGGTTACTGAACAGCTTTTAGCATATGTGTACGTGATCATTATTGTAATTATTCACACAGAAGCAGCAATGGATTAATTTCAGATCTGGAGATCACTGGGATCAAAGCTCCCCTTAGGTAGCATGAGCTGCTTTCAGCCCACCACACCGGTCAGTACCAATGCATTAAAGATGAGGATCACAGTTCCTCTTCCTAGAATCAAGATCTTCATTACCTCCCACAGCTGCACATTCCTGACAGGGACATTTGGCTTTCTTATGAGCTAAAGTTAGGTCTTTATTCACTCTCCTGGTTTAATATTGCCATAAAGCATTATGGAAAAGTGGGGGGCTGCAAACAGTACTGGCTCAGGATTGCAACAGAAACACAACAATCTGCATAACGATAAATCCTTGTTGGCTCAGTGACCAGTTTTACCAATGGTTAAAGTTTTTGGACTGCAAAGAACAGTTTATCAGGTACCCCAAATGCTCTGCACTTGATCATATTCAAATCAGGGGAGGCAGGCAGTGATGAGTGCGTAAGCTGAAAGTTAGTTCAGGGCTTTGATTTCTTGATCTGTTGTGCTCTGAAGCTGCTTTTCTGAACATATGGCTTACCTAATTGAGGGTTTGGACAAGCACCAAAATCACAAACTGCGTATGCAGGCTGAAAATACGACGATATATGCGTTACAGGAAACCAAAAATAGAGGATGAGATTGAGGGATCATAAAAGCAAAAGAAAGAATTAATTACGAGGATAAGAGAAGCAATTAATTAAAATCATGAGCTTACAATCAGAGCTGGAAGAGCTAAAACTCAAACCCCAGCAACTCAGCATGCTCTGATTCACATCCAAACAACTCCAAACACAGCTGTGTGAAGGAAATACATTCCATTTGCTGCTCCTGCAGGCACCCTCCCCGTGCAGAGAAAATGCAGAGCCAAGCAGTTCCAAAAGTGGCGATCCAGCGCTCTGAGGCTCTGGGCACCCAGTGAAACCCTCCCCAGCCTGATGGCTGCATCCTGCCCGGGAGCTGTGCTGGCAGAGTGCACGGCAGAAATCAGGTGCTTGGTGCAGCCTGATAAATGTCTACTAAAGAAATTCATTTAATCGGAAACACTGACTAGAAACCGTTTAGAATCAACCATTACGTCATGTTCCCTTACAGATACTGATCATAAACGTAACAGTTGTTTACCTAAACAGCCTGATCTGAAACTTCTCTGGTGCTGATAAGAGTACTGAATTGATGTGAAATGTTTAGCTACAAGGAAAGTTTCATTTTCTCTTCAGGTTATTCAGCTCATTTTCTAAAGCATTAAACTGAAATTTTAATGCAAATAAAAAATATTTTCAGAACTCCAAGTCACAATTGTTTGGGGTTTTTTCCTGTCTCCTTATTGGTTTTGCTTTGAAGGATTTTCTGCTAGTGCAATTTCTTTCAGCTCACTTTTGTTTGATTTTTCTGAAACTTCCTATGCATTATTAAAAACAATTTTTACCTGGAATACATAATTACGTGGGGTTTTTAAAGTCATATTAGATGAAAAACTCAGATTATGGAATATAAAATGTCAGTTTTCACATTAAGCAAATCCAAATCCTATAGGCAGAAAATGTTCGAATTTGTATTCTACATAATTTTTTTCTCATTTGAAACAGCTAAGCAGAAATTAATACAGTAGCATGCCATTAGGTATTACTGCTTTTTCCTGCATTTTTATGGGCTGAGGAATGTAAGGACATTAATCACCCCTTAAGATATGGTGACAGATGACAATATTGCATATATATGAGAGAAGAATCATGTCCTGGCACAGGGAAGCACGGTATCCCAATGAAGCAAATGATTATTCTTTATGCTTTTTGTGTTTGTTTTTGAAAGCTCCATAATGTACTAGGTAATACCAGAGCTAGCACTAGAAAATGCTGTCAGCAAACACGTGGGAATTAAGGATATTACCTAGGAAGTTCAGCAGCCCACCTCCATGGGACGAAATGGAGCAGCTTGAGAGGAGGTGATTAACTGAAACTCTAATGGACTTCACAGAACAGTGCGATAGTTACAGGAATTCTCCAGCTGAGACCTTCAGCCAGTCCCCGAGATTCCCTCAGGCAGGCTGTGCTTTTACATCGTACACACAGCATTTACCACCTGGCAGGCACTCCTGAATCCTTCAATACTTTGATTACATTGAGAGAGGGACAGGGCTGTCTTAGCAGCTTCCCCAGGTAGCTCCTGGTTTAGAAGCAAATTCTACCCTTTTTCAGTAGAGAGTACACTTTGTCAGAAGAGACGTCCTGCAGATGAAAGAATTGTCCCATATGGTTCTCTCCCGGTGAAACAGGGTGATGTTCTGCGCAGAACTTAAAATAATCAAAGTAAACATCACACATAAATTGGAGTCATCAGGGCAGAACCACAGGCCAGCTGGATACAAGAATTCAGCAGAACAACAAATTGTCTAGGGAGCCTTAGCTCAATCCATCTGAAATCACCATACCAGGATCATAAGATTATCTAAATAAGCTTCTTATTTTAATGAGTTCCCACTCTGTGAGTTCAATAAAATCAGCTCTTGAGAAGTTTCAGATTCTCCTGAGAATCTTCAAACTCTTTTGTATTGTTTTGGCAAAAGGTAGTTGTAAACATCATGTGACTTATTCCTCACTAAATGATTCCATTTATTGATGGAGAATTGAATGGCAGCAAATACATAATTTGTCACTATGTACAAAAATCTAGGTATGTCAATGTATATGAGAGTCTGAATAGCAATTATTCACAGTGGAACAAAATGAGTTGAGAGAACTTACTGAACAACTATAGAATATAGTTTTTACAGGTTTTACTAAGAATTATTTAAAGCTGATGCTATATAAACCTGAAGGGCGGAAGCCTGAAGCTGAAAAAACATAGTGCACAAAAGCATTACACCATGTCATGGAAACAAACACTTGAGAAGCAGAAAATGGTTGGTTCCTAGCCAAAAGTCAATGCCAGCCTCACTAATCACACTAAAAACCGTTAAAGAGTAAGTTAAATTGTGACACTGTGATATGGATATGAGTCTACAAAAGCTGGTGGAAAAAACCGGTATAGAAAAAGGAAATTAAACAAAGAAAAAAGATATTTATTTCAAGGTGAATTGCAAAAGCAGAAACTGTTATAGATTAAGGTGAGAGAAGGATTCTCTTTTCAAAGTAATATTCTCTGTGATGCTTGAAAGGTGCCTGGAAGTATTTTACACTGCAAAAGTTTTGAGATATAGTGGTTTGGAGAAGGAGGATAAATGGAGGACAGTTTACACCTCGTTTTTCATTTCACAAGTGTTTAGACTTCAAAGACATGTTATAATAGTGCCTGTTTCTTGGGTGGGGAGCGTGTACTGTTTAATTGAAGTTATGTAAGCACCAAATATTTAAGAGTAGAGTCCTTTCTAAACAGTCATCAAGTTCAATTAGTATTAATAAAGCCTACAGGAAAAAAATTGTAAAACCCAACTGCTAAAAATAAGACACTAGAAAAATTACATTTTCTTTCACTGCTCAAAATTCAGTACCTTCTGTTTTTCACTTGTGCATCAGACAAGCTTCAAAGATCAGAATTTTAAATGGTGATTATCAGTATTTTTGAGAGCACTCCCTTAATGACACCAATTAAAATCATTGGGTATAATTAGGGTGAGACTTACAGAGTTCCATAGTTTTTAGACTACTTTCAAAATCTCAATTGTCCAATTAACCTCACACACACGCACAAAAAAAACCTAACAAAAAACCCCAAAAACTAAACCCCAAAAAGCATATTCCTACTTGCAAAACCCAAAGACATTTATATTTCAAATTTCTTGCTTGAAGCTTTCCAGTCTTCAGAGCTCTCTGCTCCTTTTCCACTGCTCACAGTTATTTAGTGAGCAAGCTATGCACAGCACTTGGTCAGCTGAGGATTTCATCTGCCCCTTCCACAATACACAGGGCCTAACTGTCAGTTCAGGTATTCCACTTCGGAGACAGTAAAAGCAGTGACTTTTTCTAATTTCTGTAAAGAAAATACTTCTGTCTCCCAAAAGTCAAAACACAGAGATGGAAAACGGTAATTCTCAATGTTTTCTTTGGTGTTTAACTTACTCCACATAAACAAGATTTATGATCTAACTTCATTCTCAAGCAGCTCAACTCTTTATAGCACCCATCCAACCTTTGTACTCCAGACATAAAAAGCTAAGAATATATAAACACTATTTAACTCACATTATTATAAAAATTGAAGGATCAAAGAAATGCATTTTAATATATTGCATTTTTACTGTTCCCAACTTGAAGTTTTAAGTACAGATGATTTTTTAAAAATATTCAAATTGCAATTTCTTCAATTCAAATGAAATGTCTGCCTCACTGCTGAAGCACGTAAAGGAAAGAAAAAGAGTAACTGTTGTAAAGTGAATCAGAATTTAAGCACACTTATTGACGGAGAGACTTTGTTATTCCAGTGTCTAAGGAAGAAAAGCAGCTCATTTGAGCCTCCTACCTAGATGTAAACAGGGGGAGTTAGTAAGACATGAGCAGTTTGAATAGTAGAATGGAGAAGAAAGAAGAAACTCCTTTACTGTGGGGAGAGGTTGACCAAGCAAATTCAGGATTTTTCCCGAGAGAGTTAAACAAAAACATTAAACAACTTGCACTGTGTAATTTCTGTGTGTCACAAGACAATCCAAAAGCCAAAAAAGGTATTTGGTGAGAGCATTATGAGTTGGACATCAGGGAAAGAACCTCTGTCTGCCCCGCTGCATTCCAAAAACAATGATTGTGGTTTTGAAAAGTCCCATTATTGCAATTGATAAACAAGGCTTTCATAAATGTATGCACTAGATAAGCATCACTTATCTACACTTTTGATCTTTTGCTATTTTAAATCTGTTATTTGATACCTGGTAATTTGCTTTGTGACTTTATCAGTGAAAGCCATAGTTTATAAATGACACATAGAAGAGAAAAAATCCTTTTAATGGAACACAGCTAAGCTTTTTTATTTTTTTTTTCTTGAAGACATATTGACAAAAGACAAGTGAAGCACAGTCAGCTGACAATGATGCAAAAAGTATAGGAAACAGACTATGAAACAGGTATTTAGCTGCTTTTCTCTTTAGACAACAAGGATCATCATTAAAGAGAAAGAGTAAATCATTGCTAAGAAGGCATGTGCTGTAAATCTTTGCATCCTATTCTATGATTTAGAAAAGGAGATGTAGGAAAGTAGATTTAAAAATGAGAGGAAGTCAACAATCTGTATCAAATGGCTTGGAAAGAACTGGTTATCCTTTAGGGAGGGATAATTATCTCTGGCTATATCCATACTGTCTTCTGCTGGCACCAGTGTGTTCCACAGTGCAAAACAGATGGTGCAGGCTCTTGAAGCTTCATGGTCTTATTGGGATAAACAAAGCAATGAAACACAGGAATAGATTGTGGGGACACAGAATTTTGCGTCCTGAGAGGCAGGGCTAAAGAGAGCTCTCTTTATATATCATCCATGTGCGAGTCCCACTACTACAAGAACATAGTCTTTGTGCCCACATAAGAATGGGGCTGGTTATCTCACCACTTTCACTGCAGCCATTTGCTGCATCGGAACACATCCGGAAACCAAGCACCCTGGAGAGTCACTGGGCTGCTCCTCTCTCCAGTGTGGGCTCTGTCTGATGGAGAGGTAACCCCAGAAATTGTCCCAAAGTCTCTTTAGCTACTCCCCTCCACTCCACTCTGGCGAGAGCCCACCTGGAGCCCAGGTCTGAAGTCCTTGGTATGGGACAGACACGGATCAGTTACAGGGCTGCAGAGCAGGACCCCAAAGATGCTCAAAGGGCTGGAGCATCTCTCCTGTGAGGACAGGCTGAGAGAGCTGGGGTTGTTCAGCCTGGAGATGAGAAGGCTCTGGGGAGACCTTAATGCAGCACTTTGAATTCTCAAAGGGGGCTGGTAACAGAGATGGAGACAGATTGTTTAGTAGGGCCCGTGGCAACAGGACAAGGGGTGGTGGTAGATTCAGACTAGATAGAAAAAGGACATTTTTTACATGTAGCGTGGTGAAACACTCAAGGATTTCCCAGAGAGGTAGTAGCCGTCCCATCCCTGAAAACATTAAAGGTCAAATAAGACACTGGGCTCTGAGCCACCTGATCTAGTTGAAGATGTCCCTGTTGATTGTAGGGGAGTTGAATCTTATGCCCTTTAAACCTCATTCAAACCTAAGACCTCAACTCCCCTGATTTTGTGATTTTCTACAGAATCCTAGAATGGTTTGGGTGGGAAGGGACCTTGAAAGCTCATCCTATCCAAACCTCCTCCTTAAACAGCTCTCCTAGAGAGGGTTGAGCAGGATCAAATATTCCCTCTTTGTGTGAGCAGGCGCTCCTGGTAGGTGTAACCTCATGGGACTTAACCACACTGCTGCTTTTTATGGAATATTCGTAGGAAACACAAAGAAATGAAAAGCAGACAAAACTAACACTTAGTTTCATAAGACCTAGGAGTGACTGCAGAAACCATCAAATGCAAACAAGTCATTTCTTGAGCTTGGCTTTCCCTTGAGAAGCTGTATAGACTAATAGATACTACCAATAAACCCTCTGTACTGGTTAATCAGAAAATTACTACTAAAATGGAAAGAGTTGTAAGTTATATATATGAGTTAATATTTCCTCATAAGTGTTTGAAAGGATCTCAGAAGCTGAGTTGATGGCATAAGAAAGATCTTAAAATATGGTGATTTTTTTCAGCATTTATTTCTCGTTGGTAAGAGACAAAAGGTCTTTGAAAGTTTAGAAATAAAGATAGTTTGTTTTATAAAATAAACAAGCTTGAAGAGACCATTCTATCTCATTAAATAATGCTATAAACCCTTATTTATAGGTGACGATATAATTCTGTTCTGGATTGCCAAAATGATTGAAACATTTCTCAAACTGAATCATGACATCAACATTTGGGGAATGCACTANTTAAATTAAATATAATAATTTCTGTTATTTAAATTTATAATATAAAGTATATTTATTTCCTTAGTTTTGTTACCCCAGAGATATTTTGAGCTGGAATGCTTATGAAAATAATTACCTACTAGTTACTATTACAGTAAGACACTGACATTCCCCAGAACTAAAAAAGCAGGTTCAAGAAGAGAAGATACTATTCTGGGTAAAAAAGGGGGAAAAAAAATTGTATAATAGATAATTGGTCATTCTTGTTCCAGATGATACCCTCAGAGTTTTATTCCTCTGTGCTTTGCATTAACATTAACTTAAGAACGTTTTCCTGGAGATTAAACTTCAACTCAGCTACATTCAGTTGTGTCTTCTATAATTTCCGTGCTATCAGAAGACAGTCACTTTGATCACGCTGAGTGGAGAGGCAGGAATAGAAAACCAGCATGTTGAAGGTTCCCTTGCCTGCCCTGCTGCCTTTGAGAAGCACGAGGCAGCTGCTGAGCACAGCGGTGAGGGAAGGACTCCGGCCGTGAGCAGCTGTCTGCCTTGCAATAACATGTGTTTAAAAATAATTCCTTACAGGTAATTCTGCCTTTGCAGTGCAAAAACCCTCAGCTGCCCTCAAGGACAAAGCTCACGCTACCAAGGTGTCTAAAAGGTGATTTCCTGATTTCCTGTAGGTAGAGGCTTTCCCCCCCGCCCCCCCCTTTAATTTAAGAGCCTTAAGATAATAAAAAAGACATACGTGGATTAGAGAATACAAAGCAAGCATGAAAGTC